>JADRCC010483968.1:0-10029 GCA_019843855.1 Hylomyscus alleni
ACATGTTGTTCAGGCTCCACTTCTCCACCCATATGACTGGTCCACAATCACAACGTCTTGAGGTGAGTGGGGAGAGGAGGCAAGCTGACCAGGAGCAGAAGAGAACACAGGCAAAGGAGGCAATGAGCATGGAGAAAATGAGCACGGTAGGCAGCCTTAGTGAGATAGCTCATTGAATGAGGGGGAACAGAGGCTATCTAAACCCTTGTAGGTGAGTAGGGGCTATGTACTAAGGATGCCTCATTTACATAAGGAGGAATTCCAGGTGCAGCTGGACATTATCTTATCATTAGCGAGGAAGTTTAACCTGGCTATCAGGCTACACGATCTCCAGAGGAGCAAAGGTTGGGGCACAGGGCTACAAGACTACTGAAGATCTCTGGACGAGATTTCCTGGGTTTGCACCTGTCCTGAACCCCCTACTCTTGCTCCAGGCCTTCTCTCCCCACCCTCGTCCCACAGCTCCCTAGCCCCACAAAAACGGAGCTGAAAATGGCATATTAATATATAGTGGTACTTTGAATGCTAATTTAAAAAGACAGACTTTGGGTGAGTTGCATATGGTCCTGAACCCCATTGTCCATCTCTGGGGTGGTAGCGCTTAGGTCCCAAGAAGCCTTGCAGGACCCCGCGAGCGACCTGCTTCCCCATGCAAACCTTTGCTAGCCCTAAAGCTAAGCAGCCAGGAACCAGGCCTGACCAATCCCATCCTTGTGGGATCCACAGGTCATCCCAGTTCGTCTGCCTGGGACAGCCTACAGGGGTGAGCAGCACGCCGTCTCCTGAGCCCCACTGCCTAGCTCTGAGCTCACTCTTCATTCTGGAGGCTACTTGGGAGACCCCAAGAGTGTCTGTCCTGTTTCCCCCTGGAAACCTTTGGGGGGTCCAAAGACTAACAAACTTGGATCCCTACTTCGGCAATCTCATCTCAGTCAAATTGCCCGCCATCCCAATTGGGTCCTACACAGCCTAGAGGGTACGGATCACTCAGGACACAACCTTCAGAGTGGGGTCTGCTTGAGGTTCAGCCAGGAGAGTCAGGTACCTGACCTCTGTTTTCTAGTCCACGGCTCCCCTAACTTTCCCAAGAAGACCTACTGCTATCAGATTCATTCAGCTAACATCAGAAAAAATCAGGTGCCTAAAGGGCAGCTTAAGATTACAAGAAGAAACAAGGCAATATGGGACCACCAGAGCCCAGCTATCCTGCTACAAGAAACCCTGGAGTTTCTAATGAAACTGAAGCACAAGAGGAGGATCTTAAATCCAATCTTATAAAAAAAATAGAGGTTTTTAAAGAGGACATATATTTCCCTTAAAAAATATAGGAAAATACATTGAAATAGCTAATGTATTAGACATTAAAAGAGGAAGCAAAGATAAAGAAATACAGGAAAATAAAATCAAGCAGATGAAAGATATGAGTAAAACGGTCTAAGACCTGAAAAGAAAAATAGAAGCAATAAAGAATACACAAACTGAGGCAATACTGGAGATGGAAAACCTAGGAAAGAGAACAAGAACTACAGACACAAGCATCAACAACAGAAAACAGGAGATGGACAAGAGAATCTCAGGTGTGGAAGGTATGATAGAAAAAAATCAATATATCAGTCAAAGAAAATGCAAAACCTAAAAAGTTCATGATACAAACCATGCAGGGAATTTGGGACACTATGAAAAGACCAAATCTAAGAATACTAGGATTAGAAGGAGAAGATTCCCAGCTCAAACGCCCAGAAGAAAATTTTAACAAAATCACAGAAGAAAATTCCTCTAGCCTAAAGAAAGAGATGCTCTAGAGGCACACAAACACCAAACAGACTGGACCAGAAAAGAAAATCCTCCTGCCAAGTAATAATCAAAACACTAAATATACAGAACAAACAAAAAATTTAAAAGCAGAAAGGGAAAAAGCCAAGTAACACATAAAGGCAGATGCATCAGAATCACTCCCAGTTTCTCATCTGAGATTCTAAATGCTAGAAGAGCCTGGGCAGATGTCTTACAGATGCTAAGAGACCACAGATGTCATTACAGACTACTATATCCAACAAAACTTCCAACCACCATAGATGGAGAAACCAAGATATTCCCCAACAAAATAAAATTTAAAGAATACCTTTGCACTCAGCCCTACAGAGGATTCTAGAAGGAAAACTCCAACCCAAAGAGGCTAACTACACTCAAGAAAACAAAAGAAATAATTTCACACTATTAAAACCAATAGAAGAGCCAGGCAGTGGTGGTGTACGCCTTTAATTCCAGCACTTGGGAGGCAGAGGAAGGTGGATTTCTGAGTTCGAGGCCAGCCTGGTCTACAGAGTGAGTTCCAGGATAGCCAGGGCTACACAGAGAAACCCTGTCTCAAAAAACCAAAAAAAAAAAAAAAAAAAAAAAAAACCACCACTACCACCACCACCACCATCAAACTAACAGGGAGTCACAATCATTGGTCATTAATATCTTTCCACACAATGGACTCAATTCCTCAATAAAAAGACACAGGCTAACCTAACAGATGATGTGTAAACAGAATCAGTCATTCTGTTGTACAAAAGAAACACACCTCAAAGTAAAGGGCTGGAAAAAGTTTTCCAAGCAAACAATCCCAAGAAACAAGCTGGAATGGCCCTTTTTCTAATAGACTTTCAACCAAGAGTAACCAAAAGAGACAGAGAATGACACTTCAAGCTCATTAGAGGAAAACTCTACCAAGAGGACATTTCAGTTCTGAACATCTATGCCCCAAATGCAAGGGCACTCACATTACTAAAAATTAATCATACATCAAACCTTACACATTAATTAATAGAAGGAGACTTCAACACCCCACTCTCATCAATGGACAGGTCATTGAGATAGAAACTAAAGAAGTTATGATTCAAATGGACCTAATAGATATCTATAGAACATTTTACCCAAACACAGAAGAATATACCTTCTTCTAGCACCTCACAGACCTTTTCCAAAATCAACCATATAATCAGTCACAAAGCAAGTCTCAACACATACAAGAAAATTGAAATAACCCCATTCATCTTATCAGATGACCATGGATTAAAGTTGGACTTCCAACAACAGAAAGCCTACCTATTCATGAAAACAGCACAACTCTCTACCCCAGTGATGATTGGGTCTTGGAAGGAAGGAAGGAAGGAAGGAGGGAAAGAAGGAAAGAATAATTTATTAAGAAAAAGAAAGAAATCAAAGACTTTCTAGAATTCAATAAAAATGAGGAAACAACATGCCCAAACTTATAGAATACTATGAAACCAAAGTCCAAAGCACTAAGTGTCATCATAAAGAAATTGAGAGTTCTCCTATTAACAAATTAAAAGTACATTTAAAGACTCTAGGGAAAAATGAAAGAGGAGGAGGAGGAGGAGGCTGCAACAACAGCGGCAAACACACTCAGGAGGAATAGACTATAGGAAATAATCAAACTGAGGGCAGAAATCAATCAATTAGAACTGAAGAAAACAATACAAAGAATCATCAAAACCAAGAGCTGGTTCCTGGAGAAAATCAACAAGATAGACAAATCCATAGCCAAACTAACTAAAAGGCAGAGACTATCCAAATTAACAAAGTCAGAAATGAAAAGAGAGACATAACAATGGATACTGAGGACATTCAAAGAATCAGTATGTCTTACTTCAAAAGCCTGTTCACCACAAAATTGGAGAATCTATATGAAATGGATGATTTGTTAGATAGATACCAATTACAAAATCCAAATCAGGATCAAATAAACTATCTGAATTGTCCTATAAAGAAATAGAAGCAGTCATTAATACAATAATAATAAAACAATAATAGAATAGAACAATAATAAAACTGCATGGTGCTGGTATAGAAAGACAAGTGGATCAGTATGATAGAATCAAAGATACAGAAATAAACCCACAAACCTACAGACACTTGATTTTTGACCAAGAAGACAAAATCATACAATGGAAAATAAAAGGAAGTATCTTCAACAAATGGTGCTGATCTAACTGGATGTCTGCATGTAAAAGAATGCCAATAGAGCCATACCTATCACCCTGCACAAAACTCAAGTCCAAGTGGATCAAATCCCTCAATCTAATAGAACAGAAAGCTGAAAAAGCCTTGAGCCTTGGTACAGGAGACAACTTCCTGAACAGAACACCAATGGCTCAGGCGCTAAGATCAACAATTGATAAATCAGACCTCATAAAATTAAAAAGCTTCTGTAAGGCAAAGGACAGCGTTAATAGGACAAATGGCAGCCTACAGAATGGGAAAGGATCTTCACCAATCCTACATCTGATGGAGGGTTAATAGCTGAAATATAAAAACAAAAACAAAAACAAAACTCAAGAATTTCAAAAACCACCCAAATAACCCAATTAAAATATGGGGTACAGAGGTAAACAGAATTCTCAACAGAGGAATTTTAAATGACTGAGAAATACTTAAAGAAATGTTCAAAGTCCTTAGTCATCAGGGAAATGCTAATCAAAACGACTCTGAAATTCCACCTTACACTAATCAGAATGACTAAGATCAATAACTCAGGTGACAGTACGTGTTGATAAGGATGTGGAGCAAGAACACTCCTCCATTACTGGTGGGAGTGTAAACTTGTACAACTACTTTGGAAATCAATTTGGTCTTTTCTCAGAAAATTGGGAATAGTTCTACCTCAAGACCCAGATATACCAGTCCTAGGCATATATTCAGAAGATGACCCAATATACCACAAGGATACCTGCTCAACTATGTTCATAGTATTCGTAATAACTAGAAACTGGAAACAACCTAGATGTCCCTCATCTAAAAAATGGATAAAGAAAATGTGGTTCATTTATACAATGCAATACTATTTAGCCTTTAAAAACAAGGACATCATGAATTTTGCAGGCAAAGGGGTAGAACTAGAAAATGTCATCTTAAGTGAGGTAACCTATACCCAAAAGGATATGCCTGGTATGTACTCACTTATAAGTGGATATTAGTCATAAAGTACAGGATAACAATGCTAAAATCAACAGACTCAAAGAAGCCAAATTAGGAGGGCTCAAGAGAGGATGGCTGAACCCTTCTGAGGAGGAGAAACAAAATAGGTATCAGCGGTCAAAGGAAGGAGGGGCCTATCTGTAGGGCATGTCTGAGTCCTGGAATGGGAAAGCTCCAGAGAGTCTATGGGGACAACTCTAGCTGAGAGTCCCAGCAGTGGGGGATATGGATCCTGAAGTGGCCACTTCCTGTAGCCAGGCAGGACTACAAAACTTCCCACCCAAAATGTGCCCTGCCTACAAGATGTGCAGGAAAAGACAGAGCAGAGACTGAGGGAATGAAAAACCAACAACTGCCTCAAACTTGAGACCCATCCCAAGGGCAGGAACTAACCCCTGACCCCTGACACTATTAACGATACTGTGTTAGGCTGGTAGGGACCCACCCCCCGGGAGGCTCCACACAGCAGCCAAAGGAAAGAGATGCAGATTCACACCCACAACATTAGATGGTGCTCAGGGAGTCTTAAGAGTTGAGAAGATTGATGAACAGGAAGAGGACAGGGACTCCAGGAAAAGACCAACAGTCAAATAACCTGGACCCTTGGGGGCTCCCAGGGACTGACCAACCTACCAGAGTGAGATGTGCAGTCTGGTCTTCATGTGGAACAACTGGAGCAGGGAGTGTCTCTGAGCCTGGTGCCTGCTTGCCTGCCTGCCTGCCTGTGAATATCATCCCCCCAAATGGACAGCCTTGCCTGGCCTCAGTGGGAGAGGATGTGCCTAGTCTTGCAGGGAGTTGATGTGCATGTGTTGGGGGAGGGCAGCCAGAGAGGGGATTCTGCTTCTCAAAAATGAGGACTTGGGTGAGGGGTACTGGGAGAGGAAGGGCTGCTATTGAGTTATATCATATATTTATACAATTGGATGTATATCAGATTTTGTTTGTGCCACGTTTTTAGTTTGTACAGGATGTCACCATCTTTTTTTTTTTTTAACTGTTCTATATACATTTGTGTCCTTTTCCCAAACCTGGGTAATTCACATACTACTCTCCCCAAGAATCTTAATTACTAGCAGCTGAGCATATGCTAGTGGAGTCAAGTTGTTTCTCCACACATTTGTTACGAATCTGGACTAGGTATCCACTGGCTAAAGGCCCCATTACATGACAATTAGTGGCCATTCTCCATCATTTTTTGAAGCTGGATTATTAATAGGTATTTATTATATAAGGGACGATCCTCAAGAGGTTAAAAGTAGATGTTAGCACAGGATGTCTGCGTTTTTTTTTTTTTTAAATTATAACAAGGCAGATAGTATGCCTGTGACCTCAGCTAACTAGTCAAACCTAGTCTACATGACAATTGCTTCAGGCTCACATGTGACTTCAAATATGGGCACCCATTTGCACTTTTACCACACACACACACATAACACATATACAAGTGTGAGATTAGTGGGTGACAAAAATTCTTAAAAGGGGGCTTTTTGACTTGAGATCAATACTGGTCATTTAATGACACAATCCTTACAGCTAGATTGTTTCTTCTGTTCTCTTGTAATTAAGTTTTTCATGTATAACATACATGCTTTGAGGAAGAAAATTTGTTCACTCAGAAAACTGAGATGTAATCTAGAAATTAGTGCAAAAGGCCATTACCAAATTTATTCCCATGGCACCTGATCATTTGTAGTAACTGTACTAACTACCCTGGTGAAACTTAACCTAGTATAGACAGATTATCAACTCCATCTCATTGGTGAGGAGAGGAGCTCAGATAACTAATTTTTTTTGGCCCAACCTACTGTGATTAGTAGATGGAAACACAATCTTATTTTCCAAAGTCCAATTTTACATCCTTTCGCCATATGCTGCAACAATATGAATTATACTACACACAAGAATGATCACTTCTTTTAAATTGTCACACTTAGCAAAAATGGGACATGAGGAAAAACTAAGATTGCAATAAAACACTCAAAATCTTTATCCGTGTCACACAAAGACCAGCATAATTTCCATGTTAAATGGTTAAAAATGTTTAATACTGTAATTATTGCATTTTAGTCTGAAGATGCCTTGGCACATGTTTGAGGAAAAAATGAAGGACAGTAGTTTAATAGGAATTATTGGCGGAAGGCTTATCTGAAATAAGTTAACAACAGAGACAAGTGTGGATCTTAACACACAGAGAACTCAGAAGCAGACCATACACGATGAGTTGCCATGTGGGCATTTTTATATTCCTTATCCAGCTTAATTCAGCTGGGTTGTTTCCTGCTTCTATTTTGTAGCTTTTCCAAAGAACCACTAAGTAAACATGAAATTCACGTTTAAGCTGTTCCCTGGTATATCAAACTGCACCTTTTATTTTTAAGGTGCCATGGAAAGCGAATTATACTGGGGCTCTTTGATGAAGGTCTCAGCACAGTAGGATGAGGTTTCAATACCATACAGTGTCATCAGTGCTTATACTCTACAGATGTCTCTGTAATTACTTTCACATCAGAACATCCCAGACTTAAAGAGCTGAAACAACCACAGCAGTATTATCCACTGTAGCCAAGACAGCTTCTACTGACATTATGAACTGGAATGGCTTCATAGAACTGCGACCTTCTTAAAGGAGTTTCTAGCCAAACCAATCATTTTTTTCTCCATTAAGACTAAATACATCTGGGGGGTGGGGGATAACACTTAGAAGTCTCAAGTTTTAGGAAGCCAGAACTATTACCACAATCTAGATTTGCTTGGGGTTTTGTTGTTGTTGTTGTTGGGTGTGTGTGCACATGTGTGCAAGAAAGTTATTAAGCCAAACCAGACAACAATACAGTAAAATACCTTATTATATGCATACAATGCATTGTCATTTGTCAGTTCATTAGCCAAAAACAACAAAAAAAGTTACAAATGATTACAGTTTTAAATCAGAGCAAGAGAAAGTTAATTTCAAAGAGAATGGTGAAACAGAGTGTAGGGATGGGCAGCTGGAGCAGGGGAAGATTTGACAGCAATGAGCAGAAGCAGGAGACAGCAAGGCAGAACAGGACAGACACCAGACACATGCTGTGCTGCAGGTGGGGAGTGGCCTTAGCAGACACACTTCTCAACAGCTAAGGCCTCAGGGATCTGTTTTTTTTTTGGAAGGTGAGAAAGGGTATTTAAAAGGTGCAAAGTGAAAGGAAAATGATTTACTAAAGACCCAAGACTGCCTTCCTTAATATGTTGACCAAGTCAGGGCTAGAGTTAATTGGCAGTTACTTTTAAGTCAGCTCATGTGGAAATGTCCCTCTTCCTTCTATGCTAACACTTAGTATTAAATACAAAACCATACTGATTTCAATCACATATTCACTATCAATTCAAACATTCTCTTTATTAATACTGAGAGCAACTCTGTATTTCCTTTAATCTGTATAATTCAAGTTAAGGGTAGACTAGGAACCTAGCGGCCTGCATCTTAGTTAATGAAAATCACTACTAATGTATGCTGCTTACCATTTCTTTACCTGGTCTCACTAGAACTGCTATTCTAATGTAAAACTACTAATGGAATAGAAGAAATTTCCTCAAAGAAAATAGGAAGCCAAAACATCCCCACTCCTGTACTTCAATCATGTGCAGGAATCTTGCCAAATACTAACTCAGGTCAGAGGTCCCTGAGAGAAGTTCCAGGTGACAGCAACTGACCTTGGTTTATGGTTGTGTTGGGTAGCCAAGAAAGAAAGGCAATGCTGAAAAGTTAAAATTATTCAGATTAAAGATATAATCAAAGATAAAAAACTGTTAAGGAGAAATAGTCTAGATGAAGGTTCTTGAATAAATTATGCACTAAAATGAAGGGAGGTTGGGTGAAGGAAAATCAAGGATGAATTTATTTTAATTATTAAAAAAAATCCAGTTTTGTTGGCTTAAAAAAAAAACCCACTAATACCAGATAAAAGGGACAAAAGGAGAGAAACAGAATTTTCTTTGTCCATTAAGCAGGAGAAAGAGGGAGGAAGCTATGGAATAAAGGAGAGGTTCTTGCAAGGTGTCTGTGTGCAACTGGCAGTTAAGTTTATATGTAGATCTTAAACATAGATGGTTATCAAACGCTAGCTATGGCCACTTGTTTATTTTCACATGTATATCTTCAGAAACACTTGAGGTTCGACCAAATTATTTTACTGAAGAGGGTTATAAAACTTCTTTAGAAAAGGTTATCCATTATTGGTGCCTTAACATCCCAATCTTAACTCTGAATTGTGATGCCCAAAAAGAAACACACCTAACAGCTTGGCTGTTACACTACTTATGTTCAAAGAAAGATAAGCTCCAAAACAATGAATTCTTTGGGGGAAAAAAAATTCTTTGGGGAAAAAAAACTACTGAATAAAATAATAAATTCAAGGAAAAGATTGTCTCCAGTGCCAAAATGAGGTAGGTACTAAGATGGGAAAGAGACAGGAAAGGGGGCAGGCAAGTCAGGGTAATGCCCAGCAGAGCTGAGGGGGGCAGCTTGGCATCCATAATGTTCTCTCCATCTTTAGACTTGTTTTCACTTTGAGTGACTGATGTTAACTCTAAAATGTACACTATTCACAAAATCAAACTAAGAAGATAACTTACAGGAAATAAAATTTAAGTAACTATGTAAAACTTCTTAAATGACTATGTTATAAAGACTGACAATCAGCCAACAAGACATCACTTTAATACCAGTTTAATAATTTTTCACATTTCTTATCAGGCTTTCTAGAGAGCAGTGTTCAGCTGAAATAGAATCCTCTGTGTGCTCAATTTCATGAAATAATTCTGTATTCTTATGTTCTGAATGGAGACCGATGTTCCCATCTTGTATAAAGTCCTGGGTTACTCAGAAAATTATGCCGTTTCTTCCATCTTATGCTGGAAAAATCTTTAGTATGGTTAGAATTATCTTCAAGTTTCACAGCAAATTGTAAAGGCTTATACATAATCTCCTTTAATATGGAGTCTGTAACTACAAAAAGCTATACTTTACTACTCAACTATCAAGTAGTTCAAATGAAAATCTGA
>JADRCC010483973.1:0-16648 GCA_019843855.1 Hylomyscus alleni
TATACCCTAAGAAGCATTTGATATTTCATTTAGGACTTTGGAGTTTTCCAAAGTCTCTTACTATTGTCTAGTCTATGTGTCTCTGTATTCATTCCTGTCTATTGCAGGAGGAAGTTTCTCTGATAACTGACTGATACACTCATCTATAGATTTAGGAAAAGGTTGAAGGAGTCACATTATTGCTATATTACTTTAGTAAAACAGTATTTGGTTTGCTCCTAGGTCCATGGCCGATCTGGTCTTAGGTTCTTGGCCATTTGACCAATGTGAGACATAGGTTCCATCTCATAGAGTAGACTTTAAATTCAATCAGATAGTTACTCCCACAATATTTGTGCATCAAGCATTTTATAATACAGGCAGGTCATCATTGTAGACCTCACCTTTCTCCTCTGAAAGTCAGCAAAGTACCTGCAATAATATGAACACTTGTCAGGCTTTAGGTAGACATCAGGTTGACATCTCTGTGATCGATGAGATATGTAAGTATTGTCTTCATCAAAAGGACCTTCCCATACCTTTGTGGCAAGCACACAATTGCCTTGGCAATAGCCTAAATAGTTTAGGGGTTTCAGTGGGTGCTCCTTTGGCCAACAATTCAATTAAATAAAACCCATTCCATATACTGGAAGTTTAGGTTAGTCCAAAGATTGTCTAATTGCAACCTTATCTCTCCTTTCATTTGGTGCCTCCATTTACACTTTATGTTTTTAAGAAGCTTCTACTGTATGTAGGTTTCAATATGAACCCTCAAAAAAGGTCCTTAGTGTTAGTTTTCCTTGTCCATATTCCTTCCCTGACTTAGTTTCTCTTCTATTGGTATGAAGAGACATCATGGTGAAGGCCACCTTTACAAAAGAAAGTATTTAGTTAGAGGAATGCTTACAGTTTTAGATGATTATTCCACGACTGTTATAGCATGAAGCAGATATGCATAGAACTGTAGTAGTAGCAGAGGGTTTTATATCCTGCACCAAGTGTAATCAAACAGAGAGAAAGAGACACTGGCCCAAACATGTCAAGTGAAATGCTCAGCCTGGTGACATACTTCCTCCAATAAGGCCACAAGCATTCCAACAAATTCACACCTTCTAGTACTTCCCAAAAAGTTCCACTAATTTTCTTAAATATACTTTCTATCTTAAGTCTCACTTCCACCACTAAATTTACAAATGATATGTACAAAATATTATTATCATCTAGCAGAATATACATAATAATATAAAATAATATCCTTATTATCTAGTAGACTATACATAATATATATGAAGTGGTATCTATATCTAGTAGAATATAAGCTCAGATTTTATTTGTGGGTAAGGATTTTGTTAACTGGATTCACAGCATTGTATAATGCACAGCAAAATACCTGACCAAAAATGGTTACTAGATTGCTTTGTTATCAAACTATTTCCATTCTTCCCCAATTAGAGACCTTCACACATTTTTTAGCTAAAGCAAACAAAAAGAGAAAGTTAAACCTGAAATAAATACTATTCACCTTCTTGTGAAACTTGTATAACTCAGTGTTAGATTATTCCATTCTGTTTTATCCTGTTTCATTTTTCTACCTCCTAGATGTTTAACATTGGACTTGTTCAGAGGTTATTTCAAACTAGGAGTTTTTAAAATGTATCTATGGTGTATGTAGCATCAGGTCCAGGAGGTTTTTGTAATTCAAAGGAAAGAAGCCATGTTCCATGAGTCCTTTCTCTTCTACAATGAGCCTGATTTACATCACTAACCCAGGTAATTGCAGAAAGGAATTTTAATTCAGCATGTCAAGAGAGAAGGTGACATTAGCCACTGCAAGGAAGCAATGTAAATTTTAAGACTTTCCCTCTGGCTAGAAAGATCTGAGTTCCTTCAAAGATTCATGTCTTGAAGAATAGCAAATCTTTCATGATTTCTTCATTAAAAAGATGATATGTTTCAGGAAAAAAAGGCAACTAAACATTCCTCAATAATGCATAATATTTTTTACTCCAAAAAAAAAAAAAAAAAAGGTCTATTGTTGAGCCTCTCTCCATGGCCATGGATCCATAAATTGTTAAATGTTAGATCCTAATCCCAGTCTTAACAGAAAAAAATCTTTGTTAAGATGATTTTATGTAGAAATTACACCATGATCCTTTAGAAAAGCAGGCGCAATTCACAAGCTGAATGTTACAAAAATCCATTTTGCTTAAATGATTGCTGTTTTATACATATTTTTAAAAATTTGTAACCCTTCAGTGTCTATTCTAAGAGTAATTTCCATAGCCAAAAATTGAAAAGGTTTATTTTTATTAAAATTTTGTTTTTGCATTCTCCAAATAAAGATTAAGAAGTAATGGCTAAGTAGGACTGGATGACTTTTTAGAGTTACTTTCCAGTACCTTTTAAGAAAGTATAAGATAAAAATCAGTCTATTGAAACTGATTTTGATGAAATCATATTTTACAATGATATTATGTAAAACAGTTCACTCACATTCTAAAGACGCAAGTTTAGATACTAGAATCATCATCTTTTCTAGGTCTCATCGTGTGTCTTTCTTATGTTGTTCACATATTTGCCAGGATTAAATCTTTTGTTGTGAAATCTAACTTTGTTTTACTTTAATTGATTTAAGTTTTATTGCATTATGATGAGAAAAGATACATGATTTCAATTTATCTGACTTTGTTAACATTTAAAAATATATTTTAAGTACACAGAATTACATCACATTCTTCTTTCCTTTTTATACCCCAACTACTCCCAGAAACCCCCCTTCAATACCTACTATACTTTTTGGTTTTTTTTTTTTATCATATTCTTTAAAATTCATTTTTTGTTTAGTGCATATGGTGTTTTGATTGTTATGTGATGGAAGGAATTTCTTTTCTGGTACAGTCTATGTGGAGTTCTGTAGGCTTCTTGTATGTTCACGGGCATCTCTCCCTTCCTTCCTTCCTTCCTTCCTTCCTTCCTTCCTTCCTTCCTTCCTTCCTTCCTTCCTTCCTTCCTTCTTTCTTTCCTTCCTTCCTTCCTTCCTTCCTTCCTTCCTTCCTTCCTTCCTTCCTTCCTTCCTTCCTTTCTTTCTTTTTTTATTAGATATTTTCTTTATTTACATTTCAAATGATATCTCCTGTTCCTTCCCCCTTCCCCTTGCTCCCCTTCTCCTGCTCCCTGGCCCTGGCATTGCCCTACACTGGAGCATAGAACCTTCACAGGGCCAAGGGCCTCTCCTCCCATTGATTACCAATTAGGCCATCCCCTGCTATACATTTGCTGCTGAAGTTATGAGTCCCACCATGTGTACTCTTTGGTCTGTGGTTTAGTCCCTGGAAGCTCTGAGGATGCTAGTTAGTTCATATTGTAGTTCGTTCTAAGGGGCTGTAAACCCTTCATCTCCTTGGGTCTTTTCTCTAGCTCCTTCATTGGAGACCCTGGATGTCAGTACAATGGATGGTTGTGAATCTCTACTTCTGTATTAGTCGGGCACTGGCAGAACCTCTCAGGAGACAGCTATATCAGGAGCCTGTCAGTAAGCACTTGCTGGCATCCACAATAGTGTATGGGTTTGATGATTGAATATGGGAAGGATTCTCAGTGGAACAGTCTCTGAATTGTCCTTCCTTCAGTCTCCACTCCATAGTTTGTCTCTGCAACTCCTTCCATGGGTATTTTGTTCCCCCTTCTAAGAAAGAACGAAGTATCCACACTTTGATCTTCCTTCTTCTTGAGTTTCCTGTGATTTGAGGATTACATTTTGGATATTCTGAACTTCTGGGTTAATATCCACTTATCAGCTAGTGCATACCATGTGTGTTCTTTTGTGATGGGGTTACCTCACTCAGGATGATATTCTCCAAATCCATCCATTTGCCTAAGAATTTCATAAATTCATTGTTTTTAATAGCTGAGTAGTACTCCATTGTGTAAATGTACTACATTTTCTGTATCCATTCCTCTACTGAGGGACATCTGGGTTGTTTCCAGTTTCTGGCTATTATAAAAAAGGCTGCTATGAACATAGTGGATCATGTGTCCTTATTACATGTTGGAGCATCTTCTGGGTATATGCCCAGGAGTGGTATAGCTGGGTCCTCTGGTAGTACTATGTCCAGTTTCCTGAGGAACCGCCAAACTGATTTCCAGAGTGGTTGTACCAGCTTGCAATCCCACCAACAATGAAAGAGTGTTTCTCTTTCTCCACAACCTCGCCAGCATCTGCTGTCACCTGAATTGATCTTAGCCATTCTGAATGAGGTGAGGTGGAATCTCAGGTTGTTTTGATTTGCATTTCTCTGATGACTAAGGAATTGACAAATGTGACTTCATAAAATTACAAAGCTTTTGTAAGGCAAAGGACACTGTCAATAGGACAAAACAGCAACCAAGATTGGGAAAATATCTTTATCAACTCTATATCTGATAGAGGGCTAATATCCAATATATACAAAGAACTCAAGAAGTTAGATTCAAGAGAATCAAATAACCATATTTAAAAATGGCAAAATCAAACTGTATTAAAATTGAAATAGGCAACAATAAATTAGTGCTTTTCAATATATAGCAGTAAATAATAATCAATAATTATTAGCAAAGTATCAAGTCTTAAGATAAAATCAAGTAAGACAAATGAACATATCAATATAAATGTCAGTTTTATTCTTTGATCAGGAATGATGCAATTTACTATAATGAATATTTAAGAGTTAATTTAAAGTAAATCTCATAATAATGAAGGAAAAGTCATTTGTTAATCTACTCCAAAAATCCATATTTCAAAATATAAAAATTAGCATACTCCTAAGAACAGACTCATATTCCTATTTATCATTGAAAGACCTCTGCCAAAATTTAACAGTGGATATTTGACATACCAGTTTAATAAACATGAAGGACTCTGTCTCAACTGAGATTGGAACGTGATTCATGTAATTTACTAATGTACAGCATTATTTTACATTAATTTGCTTCCTCAATATTTTATAATATGGTTTTATTAACAACTCATGATACTTTATGTTTAAACAGTTATAAAACTGTAACCTAGTCTACAATAAAGCTACACACACACACATACTCACCGACACACACATAAACACACACAGATACACACATACATTCTCTCGAATATATTTCCTCCAAAACTTACTCACATACTCAGAACATGTGTACCTATTTATATTTCTAAAATTATTCCTGATTATTAGGACAATGATATACAGCATTAGCTATTATTAAGAAAAATGAAATAGCAACTAGAATATAATACAAATTTATGGAAAACTGAGGATATATTTATATATATTTATATAGCCATGAGTTATAATTAAACAACAATGTTTCCCACTGATGATTTTTTCTTGTCATATTCTATATCACAATGCACATTTATGTCAGGTTGTAGCCAGCCTTAGCTACATGGTAGTATCTTTTTTTTTCTATCTTTTACCCACCCCACCCACCATTTCACATTCTACCACTAGATAGGAGGGAAGGAATGATAGAAGGGAGAGAAAGAGAAAGAAAGATCTGAATTTAATTCTCTTCCTTTTTGCTTCTTCTTTGAGCATGAATACTAATAATCTACTACCCACCCCCACCGCCACCTCTACATCCACCCCCAGACAACCAACAACTACACCTCTCAGGGTCCTAGCATTTATATACCTTTGAAAAGTTCACAGAATTCCAAATGTCACACAATCGCAAAAACTATCTACAACTGGCAAAAACCATGCCTCCGCTAGAGCAGAAGGCAAGTCATACTCAAAAAACGCAGCAGACAGTTCCAAAGCATCCTCACATCCCCACCCCTGGGATTACAACAAAAAACATGTTCTTATAATATTTTCATGTTTTTTAATGAAACCAAAAATCTCTCTCTATGTATATAGAGAATATTCATACATACACCTTATATGACTTCATACGATGTATTAACTGATGCTGCATAGTAGTTCAAATATGCAAATCACTTCATTCCTGTAGGTGCTAAATTTATTTAGTACTTTCAAGGAGAATAATCTGAAATCTGGTGAATGTCCTTTGAGTCCCTACACATATCCATTATAAATTCTATTGGATGATTTTATTAAAGTTTCTGCATGACAAGGATAGGTATATCCCCTCTGTTAGTTTAATTAGAACCTTGACTAAACTCAATCCTAATTGTAGGGTTTTTATGCTCTATGAAGAATGGTTGCTTTGGTGGTTATTCACTCCTTTGAGTCTTGCCCCAAAAACCCTACTTAAGACTTTGAAGGGGGTGGGGTGGTCAGCAGGGAGTGGGGAAGGGAACAAGGGTTTGTTTTAGTTTTTGGTTTTTTATTTTATTTTATTTTATTTTTTTTGGAGGGGAACCTGGGAAAGGAGATATTGTAAATAAAGAAAACATCTAATTAAAAAAAAAAAGAGTTTGAAGGGTGTGAAGTTGTTAACATTTCCTAAATAATTCAGTGTGACAATTGACTTTCTTTTGCACCTGAAAAAATATGCATGGATTTCTTGAGTGTGACATAGATATCAGGGCCCAATGTTCATACAAACATCATTGCAAGATTATATTCAGGAAAGTCATCTTTATTGAAAATTAAACCAGTTTTTTGTTTATGGAAGGAATCATTTGTCTATAAATAATCAGAGAAATGCACAGTAGGGTTATATTTCATGGATTACCTATTGAAAAACCATTGACTTGCTTATTTCTACTTCTGTAAGAATTGGTATTGAAAGCAAGTTTAAGAACTTAAAATATATGTCAACTTTACTTTTTAGAGAAATCTATAGAATGCTTCTTGACACTAACTGAATTAAGTCCCTAATCAATTGCCAACTTTACTGTCTCATAGAGAACCAAATGATCAAAGAACATACGAAATATGTTCTACCAACAAGAACTTTACAGCAGGATTTAAGTTTAGAGGCATATTTCAAATTTATGAAGAAGAGTTATTTCATTGATTGCAGACATATTATAGATAAAAACTATCTCTTGGAGTTAGAGAGATGGCTCATGGAGTAAGGTACACACACACATAATAGAAGAAAAAGGCAAGTTCCCACTCATTGCCATTTGCCCTCTACATGTCTACTGTAGCATGCATATGTCTATACATATTCCCATTCCAAAAAAATTAATAAACATACAAGCAAACAAAAACCCATTTCACATTTATTTTAATGTGTTTCAAGGTTATGTTGAGGATAAGGAATAATCAATGTAACATAGAAAGACCAAATGATAGAGATCCCTATGGCTTTGAGGTTAGCTATTATAACAATTTCAACACAGGATGGCTTTCTTACTCCTGTGTCATTCAGGTTCACTGTTAAAATTCCCATCAAAGCCCTCAAGGCATTTGATATTCAGTGACTACATAGGTCTTCATATTGCTAATGATCTGATGCTTGAGAGACGTTATACCGCAGCCGCACAGGTCTAATACTTCATGTTCAGAAAGAACATCAATAAGAATTACAGTTTATTGTCTATAAAATAGAGTTAATTGTATTCAGATGAAACTGACCATGATTACACAAACTCGGGAAAATATTGGATTCACTGTATCTGCTCTTTATGGAGAAATGGTTTGTTCTCATGCTCATTAGATAACAGGTACACTACTCGACAGCTAACATCCCTGATTATAGAAAAATGCTCTCTAGAAAAAAAAATAGGAGATGCTTTTCAATTTTTATATTTGCATTTATATCCTCATACAAGCTATCATTTTAATTTTTAGAATTTTTTATTAGTGTTATGGTCTCTTCAGGTTGCCCACACAGATGATTTAGCATATTTTCAAATAAATGAATATAGTCAGGTGGCATCTAATATCTTTTTTACCTCAAAGAAAGTAATATTATATACCAGTAATCATATTCAGTATTTCTAGGTGTGAAAAATGCCCTGCAAATGTTAAATTGGTTAGAAATGAGAAAAAAATAACTGTCTGCAAACTAAAGAGGGGTTTAATTTGGCTCCCGTTTCCAGCATATAGCCAGTCCATCTGATTGGTCTGAACCTCACGACCTAGGATACACTGATCTCACACTCCTGGTAATCTTACCAACTTAGCCCCTCTGGGTGCTGGTATCTCAGGATAAATGTGGTATTGAAAGGAAATTTATAATTTCTCTACTGTTCTTTATACATTATTCTATTCCCAATCTTCATAGGATTTTACAGAGAGCAATTCTTATTTTTGAGTGTGTAAATATTACCTCTTGGTGCTTTTTGTGGTTTCAAAAACTCCATATGCTGAAAACAACCATATCCTGAATACACGTATCTAAGGAGTGAAAAATGAGTTTGGGTGGAGTCCTCTATCCAGTAAGATCCTGTACTGATGCGATTAAAATGGGAGAGAGTACTTTCTTGTTTCAGACTCATAGAACAAAGCCCTTTCATTCCAGTAAGTTCCCATTCTTACTGTGATATATCCTTCAATGAAAAATGGTGGACTATATAACAAAAGTAAATTTTAAGTGGCTTTGTTTAATTACATGCAAATGAGACAATGTGAGCCCTTAAATAGAACTGAAGTAGAACCTGCTGGTGGCTATATTTGCAAAATTTACTTTAAAAAAAAAGAATTGTGGGTTTTGCACTTGTTTGCCATTGATTATGTAAAATATGCAGTGGAATTCTATGGCTAAAGCTAGATAAACTTTCTTAAAGGATATCAAGCATAATCGTTCATAGGAGAAACTTTTCTATCCTTAGCACTGTAAGTACCTTGAATAGTTAAGATAGTAGATTCAACCTAGATATGGGATTTGATATTCTATTATACAAATAATTAAGCACATTTTCAGCGTGATACAGATGATTGTTTTACACACAAAAATAGACTTATAGATGGGGTGCCTTTTAAAAAATTTCAGTGTTGGGAATCAAGTCTAGAGCCTATATAGATAATATACTTATTGTAAATGACATTTTGATTTTAATTTTCTAATACAGAAATATGAAGATCAGTGACTTTGATCTTCATGATATCTACATTATACATCATACATATATACATCATAAGTACATCATATCTTAAATATGTAGTTACAGACTAGTATAATGCCAAAGTAAGGCAGGCAAGCTTTAGTAAGGATTGTTTCATAAAATTCTGGCTAGTTCAATAAATAGAAGAATAAAGATCTTTGTTAGGTGAATGTAACAATCATAAATTATTTTATTACTATAGAAATATTACATTAAAAAGAACCTTTGCATTAATATCCACTAAACTATAAAACAATATGCAGTGATGAAAAGGATTCATGCATAAAGCTATAAACTACTGTAAAGGGAACAGCCATACAAGTACCCAAAGGCCAAGACAGGGAACATGGCCTGCCCCACATATATTTGTGCCCCATTTAGATCACAGTTTCTTCCTCAACAAGCAACAGGCATATTGATTGTTGTGACAATAATTTGTTTTTCTTTGCATGTTTTCTAAATAGACTCCATATAGAAGATAGCATATACCTTAAATACATGGCTTTCCAAAGTTTAGTTACATGAATTTTCATTTTCATGCTTTTTTTGTATTGATATTTATGTTTAAATACTGTTTTCTTCTTTAACTCAAGAACAGCCTTTTATAATGTGCAGTTTCATATCAAATTAACTATTCAAAAGTAAATAATTGTGTAGCTTTAGTTTACTTATAATACTGCATAGTCATTATCTCCTCTATATATTTCTAAAACATTTCATCACATCAAAATAAACCCTGCACCTATTCAGAGGCGACCTTCTGTTCCTGTCTCCTCTTCCCTTCTGTCTACCACCAGGTTTTTATGTCTATGATCTTTCAGCTTCTCAGGGTATACACATAAATGAGATCACATAAGATGTGACCTTGTGTGCCTAGCTACTTTCACTTTCAATAGTATTTACTGCACACATGCACATTTTAGCAATTATCAGTAGTGTGTTCCTTCGTATTCTTGAAATCTATTGTACCATGCACTCTCCAATTTGTTTATTTCTCCAGCTGTTGATGGCATATTGTTGATTAAGAATCATGCTGGTATGCATAGGAACATGTGTGTATGTATTCATTAAAGTCCTTGCTTTTATTCTTTGGATATATACTTAGGACCCCAAGTGATAAACATTATACTAACTCTACATTTAACTTTTTGAGAATTTATCAGACTCTCCCATAGCACTTAAAACTTTCGCTTTCCTATCAGCAATCTACAATCATTATTACTTATCTACCTGCTCTCTAATGCTTATTCTCCTTAAGTGAAAAAACATAGCCATCCTTCTGAGTTTAAACGCCTATAAAATCATGGTTTTGATTTGATTTTCCAAGTAACTACTGATGTTGAACATTGATTCAAATGTTTCTTGGCATTTGTATTATTATTCTCATTTGGAGAAATTATTCGAGACTTTTGACCAGTTTTTAATTAGATCATGTAATGATAATAGTTTATTAAAGCTATATTTTCATATTAATGGGTGAAGGCAACTAATGTAATGGGTAGCTTGTAAAATTGTCAGTTACTTGGGAATTAAGGTGAATGTGTTTAGATATTTTAGATAGGTACTGGGACAAAACTACCACATAATCTCAGCAAATGATTTTATTTCTCTAGTAGGATAAGCTACCTCCACATAAAATGCATGCTACTAAAGTTTCCGAGTCTGAAACAAATCTGGTTCTAAAGTTTCTACAGATGAGTTCACTAATTTAAAAAGAACATACAGAAATCAAAGACCATTTAACTTTCAGCTCAATTTGATAAAAATCCTGGAAATGTATGCTTCTGACATGCACTTCATGTGCAAAACATTCTGTGTTTGTGCTTGTACATTTGTGGAAGCGTTATGACATAATGTCAACTTTTAAAATACTCCAGGGTTTTCTGGTCACATAGGAGTGCTTACTTGTATATCAGGAATAACTTTAAAATTGGGGATAACCTTGGGTTTTACCAAAGGTTAAGAAGCTGTGAACTCAGGCATGCTCCCAAAGAGAGTGGCGATGAAGCCTGGAACCTGGCTAAAGTATGGGAAGGTGGCCTAGGTCTTGCCTTTTCCCCCAGAGCAAGCTGTTTCCCTGAGTCCCTGTTCTCCCTGAGAGCAGCTAAACCAAGGAGCATTTCAAATGTTTCTCTGAAAATTCTAACTTTGAAAATGAAAGAATTAAGGATTATTGTAACTGAAACATACTAAGGTTTCAACTAAAATTTTGACATGCAGGGAGAGCAGAGATGTGTGGGATGCAGGGAGAGCAGAGATGTGTGGGACGCAGGGGGAAACGCATGCTCTCGGGCGTGTGCCTTTACCTGCCGATCCATTTCCTTAGCCCCCAGACACTGAGTATCACATCTAGGTTTTAAACAGTAATTCTAACAGAAAATTTTTACTTTGTTAAAATAAAGAGAAGCATCAAAAAAAATTAGATGATCCATTTTCCCCAAACTATTCTGATGCTATGTCCAAACTGCTTCTTAATGCAAACCTTAGCTTTAACACAGGTTAAAAATAGCCTTGAGACCAAACCGTTTACAACGATAGCTCTTCGAATGCCTTTCCTTGGTTATATATATTTTGGAGAAACTATTAAATTTTTTCAAGTTTTGGATTTAATATTATAATGATGATGATGATGATGATGATGATGATGGCATTGTTGGCAAGTACTTGATCATATCAGGTAAATAGTCTGTGTTAAATGATTATTAGTTCAATGACTGAACTCAAATCCTGACTGCAGGTACAGAAGTCATGATTCACTGTTACCTTTGTTTCATAGAATATAAATATTCTGGCAGAGTTTTCATCTGTTTTAAAGACTAGTCCTTTGCTATAGGAGTATATAAGAACTGATTTCTATTTTTTAAATGCTTTGAATTTAAATAGAAGTATATAATTTTTACTTCTTCTCTCCAACCCCCCAGCCTCCCTCTAAACAGAAACCCTTCCATGCCTCTACTCTCAAGTTGATATCCTTTATACATATATATATATGCAAACATACATATATATGTGTGTATATAAAATATACATACATATATGTGTGTATATAAAAGATACAAACATACAGATTGTTGAATCTTTTTTATTATATATTTACATTCCAAGAACTGCCCTCTTCCCAGCCCACCCTTCACAGAGTCCTTCCCCCCCTCCCCTCTCCCCTTGTCCTCTGAGAGGGTGGGTTTCCCACTGGGTCCCCCCCTCACATATTCACACCCTAGCACATCGAGTCTCTGCAGGGTTATGTTCATCCTCTCCCACTGAGGCCAGACAAAGTACCCCTGTTGGGTAATGGATGGAACAGTCACACAACTGCCTTATGGACAGCCTCTGTTCCAGTTGTCGAGAGACTCACAGAGAGACTGAGCTGTATATCTGTTACATGTGTTCTGTGGACCTTGTCCAGCTGGTGTTTGGTTGGTGGTTCAATCTCTGAGAGTTCCAAGGGGTCCACGTTAATTGACTCTCTTGGTATTCCTTATAGTTCCTCTATCTTTCAGGGCTTTCTGTCCTTCCCCCAAACTCTTCCATAAGACTCTGTGACCTCTGTCCAATGTTTGGCTGTGGGTCTCTGCATCTTTTTCAGTCAGCTGCTGGGTAAGGAGTATCTCACAGGGCATGCTAGACTCCTGTCTGCAAGCATAAAAGAGAATCATTAATCGAGTCCTGGACTGGTGCTTGCCTATGAGCTGGGTCTCTAGTTAGGTCGGTTATTGGCTGGCCATCCCTTCGGTCTTGCTCCTTCCTTGTCTCTGCATTTTTTTAGACAGGACAAAATTTGGGTTAAGGGTTTTGTGAGTGGGTTGGTGTCTTTATCCCTCCACTGTGGGTCCTGCCTGTCTACAGGAAGTGGCCTCTTCAGATTTCATATACCCACTGTTCTGCATCTCGGCTGAAGTCACTGGCATTGACTCTTGAGAGACTCCCCTATCCTAGGTCTCTGTGACTTTCCTGAGATTCTCCCCATACCTCTACCACAGGCAATTGCAGATTTCTATTTGTTGTCCTGGTACTCTGGCCCTTTCTCCTGTCTCCCCAGACCTTATTCAAACATTATCACTTATACCTTCCTTCTTGTTTAGCTTCTTTGAGTCTGTGGAGTATACACGGGTATCTTGTATTTTGGGGCTAATCTCACTTAGAAGAGGAAATAAAATAGTGATAAGTGGTAGATGGAGGGAGGGAACTGTGTGGGAGAGGGGATGGGAAGGTAGTGGAGGAGAAGTTCAGGAGACATGGCCATGAGAGTGAATGGAAATCTCCAACTAACAGGATGAGGAGGTGTGGGTAATCTCTAAGAAGAGTCAGAAAGCTGGGATAAAGGAGACACCAAAAATCAGTGGGGGTATCTTTAGCTGTGACTCACAGAATTGGGTATATGGAACCTGAAGAGGCCACTACTATAGCCAGGCAGGAACCCAATGGAGAAATAGTTCTGATGGTATCATATTGTACGGGCTTCTTTTGATTATGTTTTTGCCCTGTCTTTAGCTATCTAGTTGCCTCTGGTGTTGGCTGACCTGGTAGGCACTGGCAATAGTAAGCCACTGGAACTGGTTGTCCTGGATAGCAGCAGGCCTACCAAAATGTAGTTAGAGCTGTGAACTGGGATGTGAAGTGCAGGTCCTTGATTGCAAGGTGGAAGATGGAGCTTGTTGTCCTGGGTGTCCTGGATGGGAAGTGTGGATCAGCAGATGGACTCAAAATAGGATGAAATGGAGTTCATGGCTGCTGGGCTTGCTGGGGTCCTAGAAGGTAGGGGGATTAGGGCATGGCTGTTGTTGCTGATGGGAGAAGGGCTCCCTGGAGACAGTTGGAGTAGGATACCAATCTGCTAATGCAGGTGTTATTGAGTCCATTTTTGTTGTTTGTGTGGTATGTCTTCAAGGATACATTGGACTACAAATAAGGGAGCTCATCTCTGGAAGATGCTTACATTGCTTTTCTCAGCAGTCACTAGTTACCTACAGGTCTAGTGTTTGGACCTGCAAAATGCTGCTGTTTCCCATTAACATGTCCATTGATACTGCCATTGTTCTGTTCATGTTTTTGTAACAGTTCCTCAGAGACTGCCTCACAAGAACTGACCTAAAAACTAACTGGAGACTGTTTCAAAGCCAACTCCTTGATATTCTGGCTCTTGCAATCTTTCCTCCCCTTCTTACCTGACGGTCTCAAATCCACAGGATTTGCAGGAGTTTTCATTTAGATGTATCTGTTGACGATGGGCTGTTCTAACCTGTTGATCTCTGATAGGTGTCCATTTGTGGGTTTTCTGTGTTGAACTCCATTTGTTGTAAAGAGAACCTTGTTTGATGAGAGGTTGTAGCCACACTTACCTGTGGGTAAGGATGAGTTGTAGACTGTAATCAGGAATCATGTCAGTCTACAAAGTGATGATTCTTTTCTAAGGTCTCCATAGCTCTAGGAAGCTAAGCTTCCAGTACTACATAGGAGTTTCCTCCTGTTGAGTAGGCCTTAAATCTAGTTTGACATCTCTTCATTTCTGTGAGCATGTGAGTGGTACTTATCACATCATTATTGTCATGCTGGCAGTTTTGGTTCATAGGTGTTGTACCTTAGTAGGACTGTATAATTGCTTTCCTTTCTTACCAACTTTATTATATTTTCTAGAACTGTGCAAACTAGAGTGCAGGAAAGAGGTCTTCAGGTCAGGTCCAGTTTAAATCATCAGAGGCTTGTGTCATAAGTGCACAGTGTCTTCAGCACTAACCCTGGATATTTAATTAAGAAGCCAAGGCATGACTCCTTTTGTAGAAGCAGCTCACTACCCAGCTCATTCTCACCTATCAGAGAAGGAGGTTGGCACAATGATCAGAAGAGCTTATCTCTTGATCTATAGGAAATTATTTGTTTTAAGCCAAGCTTTGCCACCAAGGATAACCTTAAAAAACAAACAGCAGCCTGGAGTCTACAAAGGTGGAATCTTCTACTTGTCAAAATAGATGGTCTGCTTGTCAGAATAGCATGCAACCAAATTATTGGCAAAGTAAACTTTAGACATACACCAAGAGGTTTCATAATATAAAAAATATGATGAGTATATTATTTATATTTATCTAGTTATAAGAAAATACTCCAAAGTTCACCTTAAAATATAAATATATAAAAGAAAGAGGTTTTTTTCTTGTTGATTTTTTTCAGGTAGGAAAAGTTATTTGTAGTTGATACCAGTTGGGAAAGAATACATTAGTTTTCTCCAATGGAGTGATTCTGAGTATATCAACCACACGCCAGGACAGGCTCATGCTTAACTCTAGAAAATTGCCATTTCCCAATCAAGTCTTGCAGTATCAGTGATGAGTTTTGCATCCTGTGAGGCTAATCTAACACCAGAGACTCTGTTCCTTCATTATCCTCAGGTTAAAAGCCAGTGATCACTACTTTCCATCCTTGCTGTCTTTTCATTCATACAACTGTTCTCTGCCCTTAAATCACAAGAACTTTTTCTAACTCAGAAATCACATGGATCTGTTACCTGAAAACACCCTCTCTCAGGGATTCTTTGCTTACTTATGCCTTAGCTTAGGTTTGTTGTTTAGGGTTGCCCATGTTCTAGTCTATTGAAATGTCACCCATGTCAACTCGATTGACTCCGAACACCTATGCCAGATTCACTACAAAAGCATTTGTCCTGTTGTTGCTCCATCTCCCAACTTCAAAAAAAAAAAAAAAAAAAAACTACCCTGGACAAATTCAAATCAAATAAAATTTCCTTAAACCATGACATTTTGAGGACAATTGTTGCAAGTGAATAGCTAACTATCTACTATTTGTGCGTTCTACTTAAGACCAAGCCTTTAGGAATGGATTATATTTATAACTCTTCATTTTCTTCTTGTATGTAAGCACAGGGAACTTGAAAAAATTGATTAACCTTTCTGTCGATTTTTTCTTATTTGTAGAGGATATATAATGAAATTTACCCTAAAGATTATTGTAAATTGAAATAAATCAGCATAAGTAACATAGTAAGACATAACCTGAAATCAGCACCAGGTTGGGAAAGGATCCCAAGGAAGGTATGTTCAAGAGCAGCAGATGAACTATTTGGAGTTAGCAATGGATGAAAACTGACAGCTCTATGTTCTCCTTGAGATAGCTGCTTGAGATCACTCCATCTCTCTTCGCTCGAGGTAACTCTCTCTTGCAGAGTGAAGTCCAGTCTTTTGTTTTTGCATAAATTACTTCCTTGGGAATTGCAAATCCATGTAATCATTTATTCCAGGTTCCCTTTCTATTATTCCACAAATCAGCACTCTATGATCTTTGTTCCTTCTTAGTTTAAAGTCAAAGCCACATGGTCAAAGCCACTGAGTCATGCAGCTTGCTGTAGCTGGATATGACCCCATGTTTCTATTAAATTGTCACCAGCTTTATGTTTTCCAACTCCTTCACTGACTAAGAGAAGCTGCCCTGTAATTTCCTCTGTAGACAGGCCATGAATTCAGAGATCTGCATAGTTCTGTCTCCTAAATGCTGGGATTAAAGACATGTACTACCATGGCTGGGTCTAAGTTCTTCATGGTCACTATTACTCAAGATCTGTATCAAAAGCCTGTGTCTTTCAGTCTCAAGATCTGGATCACAAATGTGCCCTTCATTTCTGGATTATAGTGCATTCCAGTTTAAAAGTCCAAACTATTCCTT
>JADRCC010483985.1:0-10601 GCA_019843855.1 Hylomyscus alleni
TTCTCTGAAAAGAATTGGTTCCCCATTTTCCCCTGGTTACTAGTGTTGCTAGCAGCCACTCCAGACCTTGGTTCCTGGACTCTACTCCAACTGTGGCACTGTCCTTCCAGGTATTCTCTTGGTTAGTTCGTGTGTGTGTCACTTTTCTTCTTACCAGGTCATCAGTCATTATTACCTAAGGTGACCTAATCTTAACTACTTACATCCACCCAGGCAATAAGTCCAAATAAAGTCATCTTCTAAGGTACTGGGACTTAGGACATCCACACGCCTTTTTAAGGAACAACCTCCAAAACTTCCTAATTCAGATTTATAAAGATTTATGTTATTTGTTATAAATAATGAGTGTGGTGCATTCTGATTAGCCCAGACTTCTCTAATCCCTCCTCTTTCCTTTCTACAATTCCATTACAAACATTCACATTTCTAGTTAAAGCTTAAAATGTAAGCAAATCATCTGTTTGAATCTATATGTTGTGACTTGATGAGCACCTACTGTGTGCACAACTGAGTGACTACACCCTCATAATCCATCAGCTCCGAGTACTTTTACGGGAAGTAGTAAGACACCATTTGCCCTTCCTTCATTACCCATAGACTGTTGGTGGATCCAGTCTTGTGTAGACTTGTAGCAGGCTACTGAAAGGTCATGGCTGTGTTGATGCCATGCCCAGTAGCCAGTATTTCCCAGTCCTTCTCTCTACTGATCTACATCTGGGCTTTAGGCATGGTGATATATATGTTCTATGTAAGGCTGAACACTCAGACTTCACTTATTCTCAGTTCCTGGGACAGCCATGCACCTCTGCAATTGCCAAGAAATGCTTCTCTAATTAAGGCTGTGAGTAGCACTTGTCTACAGGTATAAATGTAGATATTTAGAAGCTAACTTAGCACCATTGTGATTTAGTTAAAGAACTGAAGGCCTAAGAGCTCCTCCATCATGGGCGTTTGGCTAGATTTAGAGTGTCAGATATAAATATACCCAGAAAGAACAACTGACTAATCCATAATAGTTCAGCCACTACTGGGATGCTGGGCCTGTATCAACCAAAAAGTCTAAGTCACTAATGGCACTTCTTCCGAAAGTAATTAAAAACCAAGAGATTATAAGAAATGATTCAAATGCAGTGCTACCTGGAACAGAGTACATTTGCTGTAACCTTGATTACTACTGGTGTCCTGCTTATTGTATTTTTTTAGTTTGTCAATTTATTTTATTTTGGCTTTTCAAGACAGGGTTTCTGTGTGTAGTCTCAGCTCTCCTTGGACATGCTCTATAGACCAAGCTACCTCAAACTCAGACATTCTCTCACCTCTGTTCCCTGAGTGCTGGGACTAAAGATGTGTGCCTCCACACTTGGCTCTGTTTGTTCCAGGCATAAGGAAATTCCACCTCAAAACTGAGGGTTCAAAACATAAAGTGGGAAAATGTAACTGGTTTGGGGAATGATATTTTAAAGACACCCACCCAATTTAACTATTAGACTATTAAATCAATGGACCTTACCTAGTAATTTTCTCTAGGGAACTATGGGATTGGTCCTAGGGTTCTCAGACTAGTATAAGAAAATGTCACCAACCAGGTCTCCATCACCTGTCACACCTCTGGAAAGGGGAGCTCCAATAGTTGGTCAGTGGTGAGTGGGACTTTATCTAGACCAACACAGCTTAGATGGACATAGTCCTAACCCTCTATTTAGCTCTTAATCTCAAAGAAACTGACTTTCAGACAGGTAATCTTGGAATCATTTTCCCCTGTTTCAATGTGGCTAAATTGTAAACCTCCTACATGTGCTTTTCACTATTAAAAAGAAGATTTAAAAAGAAGAAGGGGAGGAAGCATCCAGTAAAAGTTGCCAAATAATGGTCATTATTAACACCAGACAAGGTTCTGTAGATTATTACATTTAAGGATAAAGAAATTGGGACTAGTCCATCTTAAGACCCATGTCATGGAAAGGAAGCTACCCCAGACACAGAGGCTAGAGGTCCAGGAACAAGAAGTTGGATAGACCAGAATCCTAGGATAGAACCAAGCATGAAGATCAGCAAAAACATCAATGAAATTATTTCTAATGATATTCTACTATGCCTTAGACCAGAGCCTAAGAGAAGAAGCTCACAGAGCCAGAGAGATTTCAGCCAGCAACTGATAGAAACAGATGCAGAGACTCACAACCAAACATTAGCCAGAGCTGACAGAATCCAAAGAAAGAGGGGTAAAGAAGGACTGTAGGAACCAGAAGGATCAAATCTACACTACGCACACACACACACACACACACACACACACACACACACACACACACACCTACAGAATGAACTAGCCTGGGCTCATAGGGTCTTACCGGGACTGAGCTAACCATCAGAAAGCCTGCATGGGTCTGATCTGTACATATGCTATAGTTGTACGGCTTACTCTTCTTGTGGAACTCCTAACAGTGAGAGTAGAACCATCTCTGACTCTTTCGCCTGCTTTTGGGACCCCTTTCCTCATACTGGGTTGCCTTTTTCAGCCTTAATATGAAGAGAGATACCTAGTCTTTTTACAACTTGATATGCTATGTTTGGTTGATATTTCTGGAAGTCATAACCTTTTCTGGAAAAAAAAAGAACAGAGGAGTGGGTGGGAATGGTAAAGAGGATGAGGGAAAAGGAGGAGAGGAGAGAGAAGAAACTGAGATAGGGATATGATACAGGAGTAAAGAATAATATTAAAAGTTTTCAAAACAAAATAAACAAACTTAAAAGAAACATGTTCTACTCTTTGAAGAAAACTAGGTCAAAAGAAAAGATAAAATACTTAGAGAAAATAGATCATATATTTTTTTTCAATCTTTGAAGCTGATGTTCAAACCTCTTAAAATACAGTGATGAAGACAACAGAATTTTTCAAGAATATGATTCCTATCTTGCAGTAGAATTGTAACTCCAGGGAGATAAAGTTTCATATTCTTAGGAGCTGGAGAGATAGCTCAGCAGTTCAAAGCACTTGTTTTTTCAGAGAACCTTGGTTCAGTTCCCAGTACATACACAGTGGCTCACAACCATCCATGAGTCCAGGTCCAAGGCATCAATATACTCCTCCATCCATGGGCAGCAGATACTTATCTTATACACATACATACATTTATGCAAAGCACTTATACATAGAAATAATGTTTGGGTTTTTTATTTTCTTTTTTTATTATATGTTTTCTTTATTTACATGTCATACAATATCTCCTTTCCCAGGTTCCCCTCCAAAAAATAAAATAAAATAAAACAAAAACAAAAAGAAAAACAAACTCCTGTTCCCCTCTTCCCCCTGCTTATCACCCCACCCTCTCCTGCTTACTGGCCCTGACAGAGAAAGAGATATGAAAATTCTTATAAGGGGACAGAAAATCTGTAAGGCAGAAGAGATGTATAGTTCATATTCCCAGTGTGTGGATGTTAAATATATCTTACCTTAGCAGGCCCTCTAACCTTCTGGAAATCTGAAGTGACAACCCCTGAGAATGGCCCATGCTATATTAGATGTAGAAATCTGAACACTGGACTGAAACATGGTTGAAAACTGGACCCATGCATTGTGTTTTCTAGAAATCAAAAGTGAAATGGACATCATTCCCACAGGTACTTATCAGGTTGTGACTTTGGGGTCAGCCCCTGGAAGGAGGTAGAAAAAGCAAGATTTGATGATTGGAGAAGAAATCACACTGTGACTCTTATTGCATAGCATTGTCCCATCCCACTAAGTTCTCTGGCACTGAAAAAGGACATTGGATTCATCTACTTAGGTCAGTATATCACATGATTATGTAATTCATGAGATATGGTTCACCTCTGAAAGGTTGTGACTTTAGATCCGGCTGTTTCAAGGTGTTGAAACATACCTGAGGCCCTGCTTGCTGACGACAACCTCAAATGGAGCAGAGCAACAAAGCCTTCCATGAACTGAAGTCTTGAGGAGCTTTTCCGAGTTGTCATCCTATCCAGCACACCTCCTACTGCTCTACTGAAAGGCTAGAGCATGTTTAATGCCACCAGTCTGAGCAGACTATTCCATAGTGGGAATAGTAACCAGAAAATGAAAATATGAAACAATACAATTCCTCATTATTTGTTGAGAAAGAAAAAGCATCTTCCTGAAATTCTCATAAAGAGTATTGGAAACCCTTTCTAATATTAATGTTTCCATGAACATGTCTAGGAAAACACTTAAGGTTGTATCCCAGTACATTTTAAAACTGTGCTGTAGACAACAGACATTATACCTCTTATCATTGGAATTACATAAATTTTCAGATTGAACAAATGTCCATGAAAATATAAAAAATATAATCACATAGAATACAAGACAAGAAATTATTTTGACCATATTTTTATACAATTAACTATAAAAGAAGCACATGATCCACTATATATTACATATATTTCATATATAGATATGTCTATTCCATATATATATATGTATATATATATATATATTCCATATATGTATACATATGTACACATATATACACATATATATGATTCCATATATATATATGGAATAAGTCAGTGGAATCTAATCAGAACCTAAACAACATGGCAGTCACTATAAAATCATATTAGCATTTTATGATTTATAGCCTCATTTTTTAATTTATAAATTCCAATGTTAAGTCTACCTCATAGGTTTTTTGTGAAGTTTATCTAAAATAATTTTAGCATGCTGCCTTGCATGTTACTTGATAGCTCATATCTGTCAGATTCTTCCCCAAATCTCTAACTATGTGAATAAATATCATAAAATTATTTGAATCTGATCATTCATAGCAACACACTACATGCTAGTGGGACTTTTGTACAATTTTGACCTAGTAATTATTTCCCAAAAGGTTGACCTGAACACTGAAAGCTTCTCTTTGTGAAGTTGAATATTATCAGCCTGTGCGCTATCTGGAACAACTTGGCTGATGGCTCTACATGACAGGAGTTGAAAGGAAAGTACAACTCTTTCCTCAGGGCTATCCTAATTCAGTGATGCGTATTTGTATAAATAAGATGTGGTGATGTGAAGCTATAAAGTTTCATTATCCAGTGTGGTTTTTTTATGTGACATAAAAGACCTGATCCCTGTGGGAATCACAAGGTCCAATAAAGTATAAAAGACCATAAAGTTCGTGATGTGTGTTAATGAAGAAAAATAGTGGGCTTGCTTAGCTAAGTAACTTTATTAGGGAACTCATTTGCATTTGCTTCCTCATGGAGGTAATAGAAGATAAATTATATAGCCAAAACAACCAGGAGTTATAAAAACCAATGTCATTATTTATGAATGCCTTCTTTGAGAATAGTGCCTTCAAGTACTCTGATTTCAAAGTGTGACTGAATGAAAGATTATGGTCATAGACTAAACTTCTTATACCTGATAAGGAAGAGAGAAAGTTAGTAAGAAATATTGGAGCACTATCTACATTGTGGGAGTTTTAATAGAGTATACCATGATCTAAATGTAGAAGAGACCACATAATTTATAAAGTAGGAAATGATAATCTGTCTTCTTTGGAAATTCAAATGCTATAATAGCCATAGCTGGAGTCATAACAACAATCAGGCATATAAGGATCCCTGAAGGTGTAGAACTCAATTAGAAGAAAATTAACAGCCAGAGTCAGAGGCGTGTTCCCCATACTTATTCCATGAATTGCATGCAGTCTTCTGAAATGGATGCTAAATGACCTTCATCTACCACATTCTGTATTCTTGTTTAGGCTCTCCTCTGGTGTGCAAAGTCAAAACTACGGCTTGTTTCTAATGGATTGGATATGGTAATGGTAACAAAATGTCGTTTGCACAATCAAGATATAAAAGGATGCCTTTTGTCTTGCTGACATTCCCAGATGCATTTCATAAACACTTGGGTGGAAGGCCCAGTGAGGAGCAATGGTGTTTACAGGGCAGCTAAGTCATCTATCCAACATACAGCTAAGAGCTGAATCCTTTCCACAGCCATGTGAATAGGCTTTGAAGAGGGTCTGTATCCAGTCTCAATGACTATGGAGCTGTTACCAGTTTATCACTTTCTGGATGCTTGTAAGAAACTCACAGAAAAAAAAAGAGCCCAGAGAATCCATATCAGAATCCCTGGCCACATCTAAAATGGCATAACAACCTGTGTGGCTTTAAGTTATTGCATTTTGAAGTAATTTATTTAGCCATATATTTGTAACTAAAATGCGTTGGTAGTTAAAACTATCAAGTCCATAAATTTCATATTGAAAACAAAGATAAAATTGTGTGAGGGTAACTGCCAGCTTCTTCAGGGGTAATACATCCAGATGCAGCTTTCCTATGGGCTGCTACTTCCCTTGTCACCTTTTGCCCAAGTTGAGTCACTTTATAGTATCCCACTGCAACCATAGTGATTAGCCTGATATCGGCAGAGTGACCAGCTCAAGTGTAGGTGCATCCTTATTTAGATGAGTAGATCTCAGACTTCTAAGACTGTGATCCTTTAAAGTACACTTCCTCCTGCTATGGTGACCCCAACCATAAATTATTTTGTTGCTACTTCCTAACTATAATTGTGTTACTGTTATATATCATAATTTAAATACCTGATACTAGACCTCTGTGAAAGGGTAATTCATCCTCCCATAAGAATCAGGACCCACAGTTTGAGAACATCGGAGCTTGATTCTTTCTTCATCCTGTGTTAGTCATCTCTTTTCTGAGTTGTATAAGTTCCTATTGTAAAGTCTTATTAGGATTTTTGGTAAATAAATAATGCTTGAAATCCAGTCTTGTATGTATGCAGGGTTGAGTGTGTGACTTCTAGTTTGTTTCAGGATATCCATTTGTCTTTGGTCACAGACACAAGTTGCTTTTTGTTATTAAAGCTGTTCCATTTATTTTCAGTTACTTTGTGAAATATTTTTATCTAAACATGGTAGAAAGGGAGAAACTGACATATGCAGGAACCAGAGTCATCCCCTGTGTTTGATATCCAGGCCTTTCGTGCTCAGTAGCTGCAAACATGTCCAGAGATTCTGTTATGAACAGAGAATGCTCATCTTGCTCAGATAAAGTGGAATGCTCTGCAATTCTGGGGAAACAAGCAACATAACTGATTTAGAAAGAAAATCTCTTTCTATCAAAACTGAATGTTCAATAGAAACACCTGGAATGTCTAAAATATACATCTACCACACCAGGTGGCCACACAGAGTGAACATAATTCAATTGGGATACAGCCTAAAATTAAAAGCTTTTTTAAAAGCTTTCTGAGGGATTGTAATGGACAAGCAGGATTGGAAATCAGTGATTTAGCACAAAGCCCCAGTTAAAATATCAAGAATTATAGAGGCTTATTTCAAGTGATATAGATAATTAGTGCTAATGCCAGAGCTAGATGATGAATCTCTGATACTGGATACTTGGCTGTTCAACCACTGAGTTTCCCTGCATGTATTCATTATTTTAATAATTTATCAAGCAAGAACATAATGAGAAATTCTTCAATACAAAAAAGCTGGAATACAATGATAATCAGCCCAGAGACACCAAGTGATTTTTTTTAATACAAATATTTTAGACAATATCTAAAGTAAGACATAAAATGTAACTAATGCATTCAAGTATATGCTTACAACCTTGAGCATACAGAGTAGGAAAAGTATCAGATTTACAAAGGTGTGCAGAGGCCTTTTGACTTATCACTGGGGAATAAAGAATATGAAGCCAGGAAGGAAATCTAGGGGTTATATCAAGTGTAACTACTCTGAAAATTTTGTTTTCTCAAATTATCAGTCTTGGTCAGTATGCTAAGCTATTTTTCCACGGCTGTAACAAAATATCTTAGGGTAGGCACTGATTGAATGAGTGTTCTTAAGCTTGCAGTGTGAAAGCTGATAGTACAAACATCAGGGCTTAAGATTTTTAGCAAATCTGGTGAAGGCCACCCTACCTACACCACTTCACAGAGGGCTGTATCATGGGGAAAGTGCATTTAGAAAGGCCACATGGCAAAGCAGGAAGCTAGAACAATCAGGAGTCAGGCTTTCTCTTTCTTATATAACTGTCTAATAAGAATTCATTCAACTCTAATGGGAAATGCATTAATTCCTTCCATAAACAGGCACACCAGTGTTCTCAGGACTTCCCCAGTCCATCCATTACATGGAACCAGCCCATTAATGGTCTATAGAGGTCCAAGCTTACAACACATGGATATGTGACACACAGTCACTATATAGGTGAGGTTTTTCAAAGATACTGTGTAAAGATTATCTAAATGATCTAGGCATGGTAGAGCATGCCTCTTGCCTAAAAGCGTGAAAGGTGGAGGAGAGAGGATCAGAGCTCAAAGGTCATTCTCCATGACATACCAAGTTAGAGGAGAGCCTGACCCAAATGATATCCTGTCTCAAAACCAAAGATTATCTAAATGGTAAAACAATTTATTCTCTTTTCATTAAGATGTTTATCCCATAAGATATTTATAGATAGTTACCACAAATTGTGATTATATCCATTCCACCATTTCCTCTTTCCGCTCACACACATTCTCATTCCATTATGTTGCCCAAACACATCACCCTCCCAAATTCATGACTTCTTCTCTTTTCCCTAATAATTACCCATTATGTCCAGTTAGTACTGCTTATATGTGAATGCTTATGGGACTATCCACTGGGGTATAGGGGAACTGACTAGAGACCATACCCTAAAAGAATGAATCTCCCTTCCTGGCACCACAGTAAGAAGTGGGACAATATTTAAGAAGGATAGTTCTGTTTTCTGCCACAGGCCAGTCGATCTGGGCCTCCCTCAACCTGCGAGAGAAACGGGGTCCTAGTCAGGTCAATGAGGCGTAGGCGAAGAATGACAAACAGAGTCGACACAGGAGTGTGCTATATCTGAATGTATTTCTTAAAAATGGCATCAGATTTTTACAGTCATTGCAAGAGAGAAATGATAAATCTGGTAGCTCAACAATTGAGGTACATCTGAGGCCACCTGAAACACACTGGGTCTAAAGCAGCAGCCATCTCCTCTGGATAGGTACTGCACCCGCTGGACCAAAGAACTCTGGGCCCCAGGGGACTGTGGACTGCATGAATCTAAGTCTTAGTCCATCTCCTATCTGGTTCTGGTCAGTGAGCAAGTCCGAGTGCAATGCACAAAGTGAAAACCAGGCTTATATGGTATACGGAAAAGAGTGAATGACAAGAGTCAGGTAGGCAAGTGACTGCCACATCAAGGTCTGTAGGATCAAGTATCCAGGTGTAAAGCAGTCGGAAGAGCAGTGGTGCCCTCCCTGCTGGGGCTATTTTGGTATTCTTATGCTAGTTCACTAGGTCTGCTAGAGGCAAGCACCAGGAATTTCCAATCTAGCAGTTCCTGCTAATTCTCTGGGTCTTGCTGGAGGCAAGCACCAGGAAGTTCCGATCTAAGTCCTAGCTAATGCCCTTGAGTAAGGGAAGTCCTTCCATGATTACTCTCTAGTATATAAAAGAGTTCTGTGTTCTGTGGGACTGCCCTAAGAAATGTGCTTGTCCTCTGTTGCTAACTCTGAGGACAACCTGTCTGATAAAGTAGATTCCTTGAGAGAAATTCCAAGCTAAGGACAGGTTGGAATTAAATTAGATAGGTTGGAAATGTTGTGCTGGCCAGGAAACAGTGCCCAATCTTAAGTTTAGCCATTACAAATCATTTCTTGGGGTACCTATATGCCTAAATAAGAGGGCATGTTGACAATTCGAAAGACTAATCTGGAACACGTCTGAGTTAGGAGATGCCAGTGACTGAATACCCAGGAGGCACAGCTTCCTTTTGGAGCCATAATGCCTCCTATCCTTAATCAGACTTTTACCCCCAATATTATGGATGTAACTGGAGTAGATGAGTGGGCGTAGCAGTTTTCTTTAAAACTGTAGTCTCTGGCAGAAGGACTAGACTCCAGTGTACGGCTCCATATATATGCATATAGGAACAGCACAAAGTAGGCTTAGTGGATTACAAAAAGAATCACATGACATTTGGAGGGGTTTGAGATCTGGAAGTACATTTGAAAATATTTAGAGGTAGGAGTAGAGACAATATATCCAAAGTACATCAAATGTAAGTATAAAAATCTCAAAGAAGAAAAATATATTTTAAAAGAATGTGGTCATCATAGTAAAGATAAAATTCCCCATGGATAAATGTAACTAATGCAAATTAGTTTTCTGTTTTGTATCAACAAATATAAGTATAGAAGAGAACTCATTTTCAGAATAAATGATAATTTACAATAAGGAGAGTAATTAGAGTTAAGCACATTTGTTATATGTTTCTAGGGAAGTATAATGCATGATATTTATTTGACTGCCAATCTGTCCCTACCACTATTCTAATACTCTTTGCCAAATTCTTTCTAAACATTTCAGATCTACAAAATAGAACCATCATTCTGGCTTCCTGGTATACTTGTTCAAGAACCCACAGAACACCATAGGCACTTAGTTCAGAGCATTTTACAGGAGACATACAATTTCCCTTAGATGGTTTCAGGATCTTCAGACTCCCTTTGACCTGTACAAGACTCAAATCATCCTTTGGACAACTCAACCAATTAGAAAAAAAAA
>JADRCC010484322.1:0-11896 GCA_019843855.1 Hylomyscus alleni
CGTGTGTCTGGCTGTCGTGTACACTTTTATACTTGCCTTATTGATTGTCACCATCACACTCTTCAAGGAATATGTCATCCCAACTTTACAAATGAGACCCCCGTTGATGCTTACAGGGAAATCTATCCAAGGTTACCCAGCTAGCGGTCAGAGTCTGTTTGGAGGTATTTCAGGGCATAAGGCTTGGGCTCTCGATACAAATGGTCTCTTAGGATTGCATGGGGTGGGGTGGGGCTCACTCTGAGACTCATATGCTGAATCTTCCTAGACCCAGGCACCGACTGCTGCGGGACCTGGAAAAGGGGAGTTATGATGGATGCTTCTGTTCTCTGCCTGGATTTCTGTTCCTTTCTTCTGTCCTCAAAACATTCTCCACCTATAGATTTATCTTCAGGGAGATCTTCTTACCTTGCTTGATTCAGAAGACCCACTCCCTCTCGAGGTCTCTTCAAAGCCCCACCTTACGCTCTAGACAACCGCCACTTCCTACTCTGTGCACACCCCCAGTTCACACCCTGTACAATCCCCCACCTGCACACCCCCAGTTCACACCCTGTACAATCCCCCGCCTCATGCTGTGTTCAAACGTGCTTCAGAGCGTTTATCATAGTTCCAACTCTCGACTTATCGGCGAAATGACGTGATAGCCTCTGACACCTTCCACTAGACTGTAAGTTCCACGAAGGCCAGTACTGTGTCTATTTTTGTACATTGCTTTATTCAAGCTAGTGTACTGTTCCTTTTACCCAGTTGACATTCAATACATACTAGTCATCTTCAGGCCTGCCTGTGAGGTCATTTTCAGTCTTCTAAATCTATTTACACTCCATTCCTTTAGGAGCAAGGAGTGAGTTAGAGCCTAAGCCTCCCAAGATACAAAATTCAGAACAAGAAATAACTCTGAAAGTACAAATTTTCTGACTGATCATTGATTGACCAAGGACTCCAGAATATCGGGGCAGATGCTGCCCACTGAGCTAGACAGCTCACCATTTGAAAGAAGGTTGGATGTTTGTTGTGTGCACAACTGCATTCCCAGAACTTAGACCGCAGCTTGGCACACTGATAATAGATGCTGCAGCAATGGCTTCTTGCATGGATGAGTTGACAGGCCAAGTGAAGGAAAGGGACTCTCCTGGCCTCTTTCCTCAATTCACAGCTTCCTCCTCTCAAATGTGCTTTTAGGAGTCACTGAAGCAAGGCTTCTGGCTATTGACATTACAGAAAAATTATCAGATAACTTCAGCAAAACATTGCAGTTCATGGGGTAAAGAGGCAAAATTATAAAAAGTGTCAGAGTGTGTAGGCCAGGGCAGCCAGTGGCTTCATATAGAGAAAAATAAAGATAGAAATGCAAACTGTAACTCTGTGTATGTGTGTGTGTGTGTGTGTGTGTGTGTGTGTGTGTGTGTCTGTGGTATAGCGTGCACATGCATGTCCATACCACAGTGTATATATAGAAGTCAGGGAACAACTTCCTGGAGGTTTTCTCCTTACACTGTGGGTTCTTAGCGTCAAACTCTGGTCACGAGGATAGTGTAGCAAGCTCGTTTACCCACTGAGCTACCTTATCAGCCTCTCCTTCCTGAAGGTCTGAACATGATGAAACCATAAGGGGTGTCCTGTGGAATTCTGGTTCCTTCTACTTGCATGTGTGTGTGTGTGTGTGTGTGCGTGTGTGTGTGTGCGTGTGTGTTATACATGTAGAGTGTATGAACCCATGTGTGCACTAATATGAAGAGACCAGAGGAGAATGCCATCTCCTACTCTACCAGTCTCCTGTGAGTGTGTGTATGTGTGTATGTGCATGTGTCTGAGTGTTTGTGTGTGTATATGTGTGTGCATATATGTGTGAGTATGTGTGTATGTGCACACATGTATACACGTGTGTTTTGTGTATACACGTGTGTATGTGACTGTGTATTTGTGTGTGTGTGTGTGTGTGTGTGTAAGAAAGAGAGAGAGAGAGTAAGAAACAAGGACCATCTATGTTGAGATGGGACAAGGAGAGCTGAGAAGGAGCAGGCTGGGGCAGAACACACAAAGACCCAGTGTAACGTGCATAGGCAGGCTCCTTCAGTTCACTTCAAATAATTCCAATCATCTGACAAAAAAAAAATTATATGTACCACACTAGTCTGAATGTGTCAGTTATTTTATTTTGAAAACTTTTGCACATGGTAGGCAGTAAAAATATTTGTGGAATGAATGAAATTATCACCAACACCCCTGAGCCATATGAGAACTAAGCTTAAAATCCTTCTCATTAAAATGCCGTTCTACAGCTTCGGGCCTCTTAGTACTGACTCACTTTTATTGGTAACAGTGGCCATCTGTCCGGGCTGACTGCTTTGAAGGTCGTCTCTGTCACTCTTTGCACATTTCTCGTTGGTCGTGCCATCTTCCTATTTTCTTTCTTTGCTTCTCATTGTGACTACATTGGTAATGCCCTGCCCCTGCCTCTATCCATATACAAGATATCTACAGAGCAGCCAACCACTATGGGATGGTGGGCACTGTGTTCTTTCGCTTGCCTGGGTGCATGTGAACAGTATCATTATTTTACAGGTCGAAATCCTGGGAGTTTGAGGTCATTCGGGCAGCAAGCAGTGAAGCAGGTCGCTAACCCTCCTGTGTGCTTCCAAGTCAGGGGCACTTGAGCCCAGTGTGGGGTGCCACGTGTTCTGCAGTGAGAGGATACTTAGTCAAGGTTGTTGACAACTGACAACAAACATCTGAAGGCTCCTCAGGAGTGAGCCCCAAGGCCCTGGTACCATGGGTGCTGTAATGAGTGTGAGATTAGAAAACTCATGGTCTCCTGGAAGCTATGACCTCTAGAGCCTGATCCTTACCAGGTATAATGCAGTTGATCTGGCATAGGTAGGGTGGGTGTACTGCCTATGCTATAAGAGACGATGGAAGAAAAATCTGATATCTGCCAGCAACCTTGAGGAGTATGCTCCTGCTCCTTCCCACCCCTCCACCCAGTACTCTGGGGACTGTACATAGCCATCCTGCTGGCTGCAGTTCTCTATGTGGGTGTGGGGGCTCCCCAGTGCCCTTCCCTGGGGAGGCATTTTGGCCTCCAGCAGTACCTGCATTCATTCACTGTTTCATTCCTTTCAGCAAACCTGACGGAAACTGCTCTCCCTCAGTTAGTGAACCAGAACGATTCTCCTGTCAGTTCCCACAGAGCCTCAGAGGCAAAGTCTGACCTGTGCCAGTCATAACAGGACCTCTAAGCCACCCTGGACCAAGCCGCACTCTCTAAGCAAGCAGTGTGGCTTTCTGTTCCCTGACCTTTCTAGCAGACCAAAGGCAGACGTGGAAGCTAAAAGATGGCTAAGAGGCATGCTTACCTGTTGCCCGATGCCAGTTCTGCTGTTGGCATTTAAGACTTACATTCTCATTTAGTCAATGTTGTTTGCTTGTGAGGATGAACAGAACACTCCTGTTTCCCAGCTTAGAAGTGAGGACTCAGAGGGGTGAAACAGGACTCCAAGTAAACCCTAGACTCTACCTTGAACATGATGTTCAAGTGACATGATGTTGTTATTTACAAAGTTTGCGTTTAAGGACTGTGTTGTACAAACAATACCACGCACACAAAATCATGTTTTAAGGAAGTGTATGATTTTGTGTTGGGAGAAATTCACAGCCACCCTTGACTACCTAGGGACTGTGGGCTGCAGTTTGAATACACCTTTCTTAGAGAGTGTCCATAATGAATTTTAAATTCAATCTGCCCATAAAGCTGACGTTTCTCTTAGGCCACACGACCTTAGCACCTGTCTCTCATGCTTCCCTCTTGCAGAAGCTCAAACAAAAGACACTAGTCCTCACTGGAGAGTTGGCTCTGTCCAGCTGTGGCCTGCATCATTTCACTGGCCTGTGTCATTTCACCAAGACACAGGTTCGTAAGCTTCCAATCACACACCTATTTTCCATAGCAGCTTCATGGCATGGTCGCAACAGAACCCTGGTTCTTGTGCAGCTGCCTTTGACCAAGGTTAAATTCACGTAGAGCCATGGCCTGTATTCTGTCCTCTGAAATCCTGAAACATCTATCACAAACTGCGTAGCAGGCAGTGCTGCCTTCCTGTGCCACATAAAGGTCTCTAGGCCAGCATCAGAAGGCTCAGGTATGGGGTAGCCAGGAACCTGGGCTCCATGGCCATAGTAGGCTGATCCTAAACATCCTTAATGTCTACATGACATCGGGCAAGTCGGGTCCTCTGAACCTCCATTTGGTGTAGAGCTTGAGGAACTCTGTGCTTATTCCAGGCCCTGGTTTTCTATCTGTGGAATGAAGACAATCCGAGTCTTCTGCTTGCGTCCCATCCTCTCGAGAAGGCTCTGCAGAAGAAACCTGATTCCTGCTAAGCATGGAGTTTCCCAGAGAAGTTCTAGGTGTGTGGCCATTTGCTCACAGCCCTTATGTTATTATATGTCACAGTTCCTCAGAGCTTATTGCTTTTGGCAAGCACTTATTTATTCGTGTTCTGATCTTCCTTGTTAGGATCAGACGTCTAGTCTTTATTTAGCCAGGAGAATAATGCCCTTTCTTGCCTTACACGGGATGATCCTGGGACTTTGGTTGTCCAAAAATAATCAGATCATCTCTAAGCCAGATTTTCTGTCCATTTTATAGGCCTGTTCAAATAACCTCTCGCTGACCTAGTAGATAAACAAACAAAAAACTTTAACCTAATTCTTCGAAATTGGTTCGTAGATTCATTAACATCTGATGAACACCCGTGTGGCTCCAGGTGTTTTTGATACACCTGTTCTTTCTGACAAGCACATATGCTAAAGGAGTGTGACAGGGGAAAGGAACAGGTGATTGTTAGCTAATGAGTACTTCAATAACAGCATTAACAATGATTTATGAAAAGTGTCAAAGAAAAGTACCTTTGCCTGCACCTGGGAGTGTGGAGGGTGATACCAGCGTAGGTATTAGTTGATATCATGAAGGTATGTGATACCTTTACATGCGCCATCTTCTCAAATGTTCACATGCATTTTTTGATATAAATATTAATACTCTTTAAACAAAGAAACTGAGGCTCATAGAAATGAATTACACTGTCCAAGTTTCCACTCCTAACCACTTTGCGAATGAAGAGCTTGCACTTGTCTTCCCTCTTGGGTGTTCTGTCCTTCACAGTAGCCCATATGCCATCTTTACAAATTTGTTTTTAAAAGAAAGAAACAGCTACCTTGTTACTCATAAGTTGTGTGACCCTATTGTACTGGCTGGTTTTGTGCACCAACTTGACATAAGCTAGAGTTATCACAGAAAAAGGAGCTGTAAGGCATCTTCTCAATTAGTGATCGGGGGCGGGGGGGAAGGCCTAGCCCATTGTGGGTGGTGCCATCCCTCGTTTGGTAGTCTTGGGCTGTATAAGAAAGCAAGCTAAGCAAGCCAGGGGAAGCAAGCCAGTAAGAAACATCCCTCCATGGCCTCTGCATTCTGATGGCCTGCTGGAGTTCCTGTCCTGACTTCCTTTGGTGATGAACAGCCATGCGGAAGTGTAAGCTGAATAAACCCTTTCCTCTCCAACTTGCTTCTTGATCATGATATTTGTGCAGGAATAGAAACCCTGACTATTTTTCACCCATTTTCATATACTCTGCCATATACTGTTTCTGGAAATATTAAAACGAAAATGTCCCCTGCCGGCACTAGTCGGCCACATCACTATGTCCCAGCAGGCTCTGCTATTTTCTCCCAGCTAACAAGATCATCTTGCTTACGTACAACGCTCTACACTCTCACAGTCAGTATCTAGCGCCTACTACCCGGTAAAAGCGTTGACTCTTAAGGCTTAATTATCCAATCAGGTTTATATAAGATCACAATTTACAAGATGCCAAGTCAATAATTTCAGAGCCAAATGATAAAGGCAATGTTTTAACCCAATTATTCTAACCCTGTAAGATCTTTAGCTACCCGTGGCTGATGAAAACCACGCGGGGTCAGGATCGTCATCTTCACCTGCCTCCATGATGATGCTTCTCCGCTACCTTCCTGTTCCTGCCCTTTTCCCTCCTCAACTTCTAGCTCCACTTTTCCTCAGTTTCTAGGCCTGTCACTGCCCTAATGTGATTGGACAGAGAAAATGCTGCAACATTATAGTGCTCTTGTCATGTCTCTCCCTGGAGACCCCGTAGCACACTCCACTACAGGATTGTGAGCGGAGCCAGCCTCTCTCCAGAAGTCTTTTCTGACCCATTAGCCATATTAAACAGCCTAAGATTTGTCCTTGATATGGAGAAAATTTTGAGAGAATCGAGAAGGAATTCATGCGAGAAAAACAGATGTAAAATTCTTTCCTTTCCACATTTAGTAGCAAGATTTTAATATATGTCTGACGGGAAACTCAAGAGGGGGCTGCTAATGGTCACCTAAGCGTTTGGTGGACAAAATGGATGCCTCGTTAACAGTTTACATCTCTGGAGGAAAAATAAACAACAAAGAAACACGCACAAAGAACAAACAAGAAAAATCATGGATTGGAATCTAAGTTGTCACTGTGTGTCTGTATAACCTAAGCCAAATGACTGGTCTCCCCGAGCCCCAGGTTCCTGCTTTTCATAGCTACCTCATGGGCTACAAAGAGTAAACAACTTATGGTGTAAAACTGTACTGAGCACCATGCCCAACACATAGTGAGCTCACAATTAGTGCGCCTATAGCCATGAGCCGCCTACTGCCAGTGTCTTCCCACATCACATTGATTTTATTGGTTATATATAATTTTATTGGATATATATATATATATATGGATATATATATATATATATCTTATTTTATTGGAGAAATATATCTCTAATATATAACATATATATGGATACATATCCATATGTAATAACAAACTAAGTCCAAAATCATCCATGCAAACATATAATATTCTCTTGTGGCAGATGGTTGGACTGCAGTAGATAAAATAAGAAATAAATATAGTCTATCACATCATTGATAAAATATATGATTCTGGATCATGGCAAATATCTAATAAGCAAGATGAAGACAGTCTTTAGGGACCATTGTACCATGAGGTGGTTGTTCCACAAATCATGCTTAAGGTGTAGTCTTGGTCTCCCACTATATGGGTGATGGCCATCAGAGTTTGACAGTTATTACCCAGTGCATTTCTCACTTTAGTTATTACTGCGTGACTAACCCCCCTGCGGCGTAAAATTAGACTTCTGAACAATCTTGACAGATGCAGATGTAATTAGTCATATACTGATGAAGTCACAGACAAGCAAGGCCCCAGGAGCTTATTTAGAGAGAACACCTTCGTAAACACATGAATGGGAGGAGGATGCATGTCTAAAAATATGGTAAGAAAGGACTTATGCCAATAAGTGACAGAAGCCAATGCCAGTTGGGGCCATTCAAAGACCACAGGCTTGGGAATCAAACTTGCATTGCATCATGACAGATGGACAGATCTTCTCTACCTACCCCGATGTGGCTCCCACACCCTTTTTTTCCCAAGATTATAGTTTCTACATCTCTTAGGAATGGTACATGAAGTGACTCCCAATACTTTTGGTTGCCAACCTAATATCCATTTCCTAAGGACTAGCAGACACTGAAGTATGTTGGAGGCCGTTGGATGTACTCTCAGATGGTGAGCAGCAGAGTGTAAATCCTAACCAACATGATGTTTTCTCTCCACAGACTTTTGATATGAGAACTAACCAGCTGTCCTTGTTTACGTTATAGTTGTTCTCATATGTGTTGCCCCCAATTCTGCATTGAAAGAACTGTGAGATGCCTAATACACAGCTGTCACTTAATGTTGTGGTGGTTTAAATAGGAATATAGACTCATGTGTTTGAATGTTTGGACCATATGGAGTACCACTATTAGTAGGTGTGGCCTTTGTTAGAGTAGGTATGGACTTGTTGGAGGAAGTGTGTCACTGTGGAGGCTGACATTGGGGTCTTAGATGTTCAAGCTATGCCCAGTGTGGCATACAGTCTCCTTATGCTACCTGTAGATCTAGATGTATAACTCTCAGCTCGTTCTCCAGCACCATGTCTGCCTGCATGCTGCCATGCTTTCTGTCATGATGGTGATAGACTGAACCTCTGACACTGTCAGCCAGATCCAATGAAATGTTTTCCTTTATAAGAGTTGCTGTGGTCATGGTGTCTTTTCACAGCAATAAAACCCTAAGACAATAGATTTTTTTGATATTCTTTTAACTTTAGCATTTAACCCTGCTGGTCACCTCTTTTTAATGACTCTTCTTTTTTGCTTCAGGCATAATTATCACTTCTAGTTTTCTTCGTAAGTTGCTGTTTCTCAGTCATAGATGACACTACCCCTCAAACATCATTCCCCCTGGGGAGCCATCCTTGACTTTTTTCTGCCTTGTTGATTGCATCCATTCCCTTGGTCTTTATGACCCTTAGATACTTTATCAAGCTCATATGTGTTCTTTCAATTTCCAACCATAATTTCAGGAACCTCCTTGGATACCACAACCTGGGCATCCTATCTGATCTGCACCCAAACTATATCATTTCCTTATTCATTTCTGATGGGACTCTTATCTACCATTTCATGCAGAATCGAGTCATTATCTCCCTTTCTTTTCAAACCAGAAACCACCAGTTTCCTGTTGCTCTTCCCTCTATTTCAGTCCCACATATATGCCATGTATTGCCCTAAAGCTCCTGCACTCACTCTACCCTCTTGATTCCTGAGCTTTCTTTGAGTCACTCTTTCTAATCCTCCTTTCTAATCTAGATTTATTGCAGCAGCTCCCTTTTTTGACCCGTGTTTTCTGCTTTCTTTCCCTGTCTTCCATCTTCCAGACTACATAGGCAAATGAAATTTCTAGACTACAATTCCCATTTAGTCACTGTCCTTGACTGCGTTTAGGAAGGTGTTGTAAGTTTTATGGTCTGCAAGGTCCTTGCATGAACAAGCCCACTAATTTTTCACTCAGATGACACCTTGTGTTCCCTAGGATGATTTAAAATGAATCTGGGCTAGCCCTCCCACCCCAGAGGGTTTTATTCCATCATTTAACTTAAGGTGTGGGCATTTAGAAAAGTTCCCTGTATGCTTGCAATGGAATCACCGCTCAGAACTCCTGCACGTAGTTTAATTATCTATTGTCAAGACTAACCGATTCTCTTCCAATAGTTGAATTAAATAGTTTGAATTTTTGTTAAATGGGTAATATTTTCTCAGACTTCTGCTCTTTATGGGTATATGAAAGTATCTTTTCTCTATCTCATTTTTGCTAGACTCCCAAGTCTATCGACACTGGTCTCCACTGTCAGTTCCTCCCACCTCAAAGCTTCTCCACTGGGCTGTATGCTTTATACTTGATTCCCCATAATGCTGCCTTCTTTTCTTTAACATAGATTTGAAACCAGTTTTGTAAATTGTCTATGCTTCTCCTGACTATTGTGAGCTTCCTCTGGACTCTTGTTTTATGGCTGTATCCTTAGTGTAAAGAATAGTTCTTGTAATACATATAGGTGAGGAGAATGGTTAATGGATCCTGACTGATAAAACATGCTGTATCAAATAGAACATCGAACTACACTGGATCCTTTCTTTACCATGGTTGTAGCCTCTAAAGTGGTCTCCAGTTTTCCTGACTGCTATGTGCATGGCCCTTGAGTGTGGCTAGGCTTACTGACCTACCTCTGATGAACTGAGCATGACAAAATGGATCATGGTCTATTGCATTCTCTGTTTCTCTCACTGCTCACTATGAGAAAAAAATCAGTCACCATGTTGTGAGTTATTCTATGGAGAGTCCCACATGGCAAGGAGTTGATGTTCCTCTTGTTCAATGGTTAATAAGGAAACAGAGACCCTTAGTCTGAGAGCCTGCAAGGGACTGATTCCATGCATGACCATCAGTAAGTTTAAAAATGGATCTCACCCTGTTTAACTCTGAGCAAAAGCTTGACTGCTTAGCTGGATGTCTTTGGTTCAAAGTCTGCCACGAGAATGCAGTCAGGCTGTACGTGACCTTCAGAAATTGTGACACAGCAAATGTTTAATGTTTTAAACAATCAAAACACAAGCTAGTTTATTATACAACAGTACATTATCAATAGCCTGAGTGTACCAGCCTTAATCAGTGTGTTAATTGCTGTTCTCCTTATCTGTAAAATGGGCACAACTACACCCCACACAAAAGTCCAGTGATGTAGTGCAAACTGTGATGGCTAGCTTTAACTGTAAGCTTGACACCATTTATAATAACTCGAGGAGATAGTCTACATTGGGGAAGCTGTCTTCATTGGGTTGAATTGGAAGGTCTAGAGAGAATTGCTTAGACTATCTTAATCAAGGTGGAGAGAGAAAGAGTCTCTTTAGATGTGGGCATCCCTCCTAGCCAAAGCCTATATAAAGAGTATGGGAGAGTGGGAGAAGAAAATACTTTTCATTTTTCTTATTTATTTGTTTGTTTGTTTGCTTGCTTGCTTGCCTGCCTGCCTGCCGGCTTACTTGGCTTTCACTGTCTTTGGAAAGTTCATCAACCCTATCATGGCCACAGCTAATCCCTTTACTAATATTAGAACCAGCTTCTTCTGGCTTCCAATGTGGACTGAAGACCCTGATGGTTTTCCTGCTGACGTTATAACTAGCTTCTTTAGGCTTCTAACATGAACTGGTAACCAATAGCTCTCCAGAAATCCTCAAGGTCTTGGGCACCACACTGGTACTGCTGGGGCACCCAGCGTCATGGACTGAGAAACACCCATGTTCTGGGCCTTTCCAGGATGAGACAGCCTTTTTTCTTTCTACTCCTAATGTATAGTGTAAACCAATCTAATAGATCCTCTTTCAATATATATTCATTTTTATCAGATCTGCTTCTTTAGAGAACCCTGAATAGTACACAACTTAAAACTGTTTAATATGAGATGCTACTTAAATATAAGACAAACTAATCTCCAGAAACATTATAATTTAGAGAATTCCCTTTCATTCTTAATAACTTAATATTAAATACCGTGAGATACTAGAATTATCAAGCCAGGTATTGGCTAAATTTATTCATTTCACTTGGTACGATGAGGCTTCAGTGCCCATTTGTGCAGTTAATCAATTTAACGTTGAGCATCCACCCACACTTCCCTTTCTCATTGGTCAGCTGATAATTGACACCTTAATGTAAAAAATCACAGCATCCTTATCAATGGGAGTTTTAGTTGTCTAAGTTAACCCAAACATTTCTCTTCTCAAAAGATTCAAAAAGAATGGAGTCTAGGTTAGAAGCCTTAGACACTATCTAAGTGTCTAAGACACTATTGCGCCTGCTCTGGGCAATAGGATGTGGGGCCATCACGGACATCAGCAAACTTTCCATGACAATTCTCCTTAGCCTGCATTCTAATGCAATTCTGAGGATGGTGGGATCTTTACATGTGGACTCCATTATAGAACTTCTATAGAACTCATTGCCTAATGGCTTGACAGGACTTAGAAAGCTCTGTGTGCAATGAAAACAAGACATGTTGTGCAAATATACATTCTTCAAATTTTAGGAGTGGAGGAGATAGTTGTAATAAATCCTAAGAATTAATCAGTATTTATGTTCATTCAGTCTCCTATATATAGTCTCCTATATATAGTCTCCTATACACAGTCTCTTATATAGTCTGATATCTCAGACTAGAACAAAAGAATCACGCCATGATATGTGGGTAGGATTTGTACAGATGCATGGCATTTTCCCATCTTTTACCTCATAGAACTATTTTAAAAATCAATCATTCTTTTAAAATTTATATTTGTTCCCTATGATTTGCAAAAATACAGTGTGGAGTGTCAAAAGACCGTGAAGTGTATAAGAAAATATTCTGCTTCCAAAGAAAAGACAACCATAGTGGCAGCAACATA
>JADRCC010484966.1:0-17569 GCA_019843855.1 Hylomyscus alleni
ATTCCTTGACTCTTTGCAAAGGCTGATGTCAGCTTTAGAAAGGAGTATATTGGATCCATTAGCAAGAAGGGCCCTAATCAAGTCTTTAGCTTTTGAAAATGTGGATGCTGAATACAAAGAAGTAATCAGACCATTGAAGGCAAGGTCAGCATTGATAGATGAGTAGCATTGATAGTTGATGTTAGACATTGTTCACTTGATATGACCTTAATAGGAGAAGCCACCATTAAAGGCCTTGAGACAACCCAACATCTCAAATGTCTTAATTGTGGTGAGCAGGGTGATTTCAAAAGAAATTCCAGAGAAAACCAAATTAATCCCCAAAGGGAGCCTATGCCTCCAGGAATATGTAAGAGATGACAAAGGTCAACTAGTGAATGTAAATCAACAACAGACAAATGAGGTAACACTTTACCAAAAAAAGAAAAATGCAAGGGGCCTGCTCAAAGGCCTCAATGACAAACAGGGTTTCCTACTCAGGACAATTAAAAAACACTGCTCTGAAAAAAAGACGTTCTAACTCCAAATAGCAAGGTAAAGACACTTTCTATAGACAATTCAAAAGTTCTAAAAGGGAGCTAAAAACAAAAATGTTGGCAAACTTCTATGAAGGATCAAAGGCCCAAGCTGAAGACATTAATAAACTATTGAAATTGAAGGAATGGTGGATCCTGAACCAGATGTTACCATTATCTCTCCAAAATCTTGGCCTGCAGATTGGCCACTTTAAGTGGTAGACATCCAATTTCAAGGAAGTGTGACTTTATTCCAGATAAAATAAAGAACCAGGTGACTTACATGTACAGGACCTAAAGGTCAGATAGGAAAATTAAGGCTGGATATGGCTAATATAGCCATCACCTCTAGGAAAAAAGATCTGTTACAACAGTGGAAAACAAGAAATGTGTTACACTTCATGAGAGGTTATGCCTATATTTCCCTAGGAAAAGAAAAGGTATGGACTCCTCCTAAGTTAACAAAAATCAGACACTACAGAGGAAGACCTCCTAAAGATCTTGTCAGCAGACAGGAAAGAAAAGCTCAAGATTGTGCAAATCTAGTACTACACTAACTTATTCCCCAGCTATTCCCCCACCCCCTTGCAACTTGTAGTTTCTCCTGGCCACACATTTCTGGTCCACCATGGCTTCTCCCTTTCTTCCTCTGTCCTCTCTTTTTTCTCTCACTCTTCTCTTCTTGTTCTTTTTTTAAAGATTTATTTATTATTATAAATGAGTACACAGAAGAGAATATCAGATTTCATTATGGGTGGTTGTGAGCCACCATGTCGTTGCTGGAATTTGAACTCATGACCTTCGGAAGAGCAGTCAGTGCGCTTACTCACTGAGACATCTCACCAGCCCCCACTCTCCTCTTCTTCAGTAACATCTCCCCCCTATGTCTCTTCAACCCAGCTAATAGCTGTCAGCATCTTTATTCATCAATCAGAATAAACTTGGGGGGAGGGGCAAGGTTCCAGGGGCTTTGTGCAGGTTTGGGTCCCACACTTAGCATTCCAAAGCACAGTAAAAGACAAAACCTCAACCGTGAACAAAATCAATCCCTCTATTAAAAGAACACACAGGGTCAAACAATGCAAATAAATTGCCAGTGGCCTTACACGATAGGTTCATTGCTGAGGTTAGTTTCTCTAATATTCGAACACTCAGAAATGGGAAACTAGAGAAAAGTCTGTATTAAGTCACTAAGTTACCGAATTGTAATGGGCAAATAACAGGCTTGATGTTTCTAATAGAACACTCGAGTTGGAAATGATGTCAATCATGTCATTTTGTACAATACCATTACATTTCACCACTCCTTTTTCCTTGAATTTTATTCTAGAGAGTTATTCAAAATCATATTAGGGGTTTAAATAGGGAGGAGAAGGAGGTTGTAGGCGAAAGTGTGAGGAGAAACAGTGAAACCTAAGGTACACATGATGGGTAGTTCAGAAGTCCAATATAGTGTGTATATGTGTGAACACATATGTATTATGTCACATGCGGTGGCAATATAAATGAAATTGCCAAATAATGGGGGAGACAGAGTCCCAACTGACTACCTCTTGACTTCAAATGAAGATTTTGTCCAAAGGGATCCAGTGAGAATTCCAAATAACCTAGGCTACTGACAAGGCAATTACGTTGCTCTCCACAAAGTGACAGCAAGACCCCAAGAATGAAGAAAACGACTGTACAACTCATTGGAGATAACAATGCCAAGTTGATGGATACATGGAGCCTTCACAATTACCATTCAGGATCTTTGAAACAGGAATTTACATTGTTTGCTCTCAAAAGAGAAACGTAAACAACAAACCAAGTACAACGACTAGGACCCTTGATCTAGAAGGATGCCCTGCCTGCAAAGCATGCTAGAGCAGTAGTGACACAATGCTTGTGTGAATAACCAACCAATAACTGATTTGATTTGAAGTCCACTCCGTGATTAAAAAAAAAAAACACATGATAAAAACACTGCTTAGGTGACCAAGACTAGATAAGTCAGGGACCTAGGGTAAAATCCACATACTACTAGTCTAAAAAGCAAACAGCCAAAAAGTGATAAAAATGATGCCTAATGCCATTCTATTATACCCATAGATCCGTGCCTTGCTCAGCAATCATCAGAAAACCTTCATCCCAAATGGGATATCTCTACCAAATCCCTCCCCTCCCCCCAAAGCCTCCCCCCAGAGCTCGGGGAACCCACAAGAGGAGGCAGAAAGAGTGTAAGAGTTAGAGGGAATCGAGAACACCTAGAAAACAAGATTTTCTAAATTAACATGACTGAAGTATATGAACTCCCGGAAGAGACTGAAGCAGCTTGCATAGGGTCTGAATGGGTCTGCCTGCACCAGGTCTTTTGTGTATATATACCTACCTATATATACCTATATACATATAGGTAGGTATATATACACATATTAATTATGTATACTAGATCAATATAATATGTGTATATATATACATATTATATTATGTATTCTAGATCAAAGGTTCTAGTAGTTGTACATATATATGTTATGGCTTCCAGTTTACTGTGCTTATGTAATTCCCTAGTGTGCAAATGACTAAGTCTCTGATTCTTGTGCCTTCACTTGAGCCCTTTCCCTTCTGTTCTTTTTGGGGAATAGAGATCTTGTACAGCTGTCATATGACAGTTCTTATTTTAATCATTGTAGTTTATTTTGTTGTATTTTATTATTACCTCTTAGGTAATAACGCTTGTTCTTTTCTAATGGACACAAAAAGGAGTAGATCCATATGGAAGGGGTGATAGGGAGACATCATGAAGAATATGGGTAGAGAAAGCCATAATCAATATATGTTGTGAGAAAAGAACCTATTTTCAATGAAAAAGAAAAAAATGAATTATAAAATAAAATAAGATAAATTACCTTTCTATTTTTTACACTTGCATAGAAATGTTTAATTAAAAGAAACAAAAATAAGGTATTGAAATATGAAATAATATATAGTTTAACATTTATTTTTGTTTCATATATGTGTTTTGCATGAATACATCTACATGTACTACATCTATGCAAAGCCTGAGAAGTTTAGACAATAGGGTATCAATCCGGGAAACTGGACTTACAGATGTTTGTGAGTCACCATGTGTGACCTATGCACTGCACCCAGGTCCTCTTCAAGAACAACTACTGAGCATTCTTCCATTAGTCCAAATGTTTCTTTTATGAATGATATTAGTAATCTGATACAGCATTTTCACTCAAGGATGCATTATGTGTAATTTTAGATAACTATAAAATCATGATTCCTTGATACATTATCAAAAAACTGTGGATTTTTTATTTTTAATCTTTCATTCTCCTATATTGGCCTACCTCCCTACCCTCTAGCTAGAAGTCCATCCCCTTATTTACAGGCCTAATCATAATACATGTATCCCTCTAAGTTCTCATAAACTCCACCTCCCTTAGTCTCTTGATATATTTCTGGGTTCTATGTTTATTCCAAGTTCCATAATATACCTGAAGATTTGAAGCTAGAAAACAGAGTTGAAAGAAAATGATCTGAATTTTCTAGTTCTGGGTTATCCCACTCAATACAATAGTTTTTTATCTAGCACCACTTACTTATATGTAAATGTTATTGTTTCATATTTACTCATGAATAATATTCAACTGTGTATATGAAACACATCTTCTGTATGCACTGATATCTTTTAGAACCTTCAGGTTATTTTCATTCCTGGCTATTGTGAACAGAGTGACTATGTACATTACTGGGCAAGCATATTTATAGTAGCCTGTCAAATCCTTTGTGAGAGTATAGTTGAGTCGTATGTTGAATTAAGTTTTAGATTTTGAGAATTCTTCATATGATTTCCAGATTGGCTGGAATTTCCACCCTTGCTAATAAGGAATGAGGTTTCGTCTTGTTCCATAACCTTGCCAACTGACAAATGTTTACTGATTTTGGCCACCACAACTTGAGTGAGAGAAAACCTAACACTTTTGATTCGCACTTCTCTCTTTTCTAAGGATGGTGGATACTTTTTTAGGTATTCTTTAGTCATTTTTATTAACTCTAGTGAGAACCCTCTATTTTAGCCCATTTTTAAAACTATGGTTCTTGACTCTGTTTGTAGTCATTTGTACGTTCTGAGCAATGCTTCCCTGCCATTCTGTGGCTGTCTGCCTCACTTACTTATTTGTCTTATCAGTACAGAAACTTCTGAGTTTTATGATGTCTCTGCTGTCAATCATTGGTCCTTTTTCAGAATATTATTTTGTCCTACATCCATATCTTACAGAGTATTGCCTATATTTTCTCGAAACAGTTTTAATATTTTAGTTTCAAAATTGAGATCTATGTAGCACCTTGATCTATCTGTTGGAACTAGATGACAAAGTTCTCACACCACCATTTGTTGAAGATTGTCTCTTATTTCTTTCTTTGGTGTACAATTTTTGCAAATACAATCAAATTGAGAAAAAAAAATGATACACCAATATACCTTTGTAAAGAAATTCTACAATGAAAATGCGAGTCTCCGAAGAAAGAGACTGAAGAGGACACTACAAAATGGTAACACAGTGTACACTGATTGGGAGCACAAGTGCTTTGAAAATGGACATCCTTCCAAGGACAATTTGCAGATTCAATGCAATCTTGGTCATAATACTCTCACCATTTTTCACAGAAATAGAAAACAATGCATTCTTAAATTTCTGCCTATGGACAATTGGCCATTCCACATGCAATATAGAGCTAAAGTAACCAAAAAAAAAAAAAAAAAATGATGCTGGTGCAAAAACAGACATGTAGAACAATGGGATAAAATAGAACTCTCAAACATGGGTGAATATTTTAACTATAGATATCAGGTATATATGAAGTATGTATTTTCTTCACTTCATTTAATAAAATTATTTTTACAGAAATTAAATACAAAACTTTTGAATTCGTATAATTAAAGAATATTTTAATGAATAATCTGTAAGATATATGAAGTGCATCATTTTGCTTCTTTAATTCTAATACTGCTTCAAAACTTTCTTGCTATTATTGTTACCTGCGGCATCAATGAATGAATTTCAACATGGATATTTAGATTTATTTTTTTAATGCTTGTTTTACTTTAAATTTTATTCCATCATCCACAGAAGTTATCTTTGTTCTCAACTAAAGATGTTTCAATATAAAACTCATAATTATATTCTCATTTTTTAAAAATTTGATAAAATTTCTACAGTGAATAATCTGCCCAAGTTTACCCTTCTTGAATCTTTATAGTTTCTAGATCTGTATCTAGCTTTGAAAGAAGTCTCAACTTGGTGCTGTGCTATGTTCCTCTTATCACTCTCTGGTGCAGGCCCCCTCACCAGGTGTAAAAAATGGCGAAAGAAAGCACTCGAAGTTTTGGGGGTCGAACTCAATGCCACCAAGGAAGAATTGAAAAAAGGAACGTAGAAAGCTGGCCTTGAAGTACCACCCTGATAAGAATCCGAATGAAGGAGGAAAATTTAAACAGATTCATCAAGCTTTTGAAGGTCTTGCTGATTCAAAAAAAAAAAAAAAGAAATTGTATGATAAAGGAGGCAAGCAGGTGATTAAAGAGGGTGGGGCAGGTGGTGGTTTTGACTCACCCATGGATACCCTTTGATATGTTCTTAGGAGGAGAAGGAAGAATGCAAAGAGAAAGAAGAGGTAAAAGTGTTGTTCATCAGCTCTCTGTGACCTTAGAAGACTTATATAATGGTGCAACAAGAAAACTGGCTCTTCAAAAGAATGTGACTTGTGACCAATGTGAAGGCCAACGTGGTAAGAAAGGAGCAGTAGAATGCTGTCCCAACTGCCAGGGCATGGGCATGCAGATAAGGATTCATCAGATTAGACCAGGAATGGTTCAGCATATCCAGTCATTGTGCGTGGAGTGCCAGCGTCACGGATAATGCATCAGTCCTAGAGACAGATGGAAAAGCTGCAATGGAAGAAAGATAGTTTGAGAGAAGAATATTTTAGAAGTTCTTATTGATAAAGGCATGAAAGATGGTCAGAAGATCACATTCCATGGAGAAGGAGACCAAGAACTGGAGCCAGGAGATAATATCATTGTGTTAGAACAGAAGGGCCACACTGTTTTTACAAGGAGAGGAGAAGACCCTTCATGTGTATGGACATACTGCTGGTTGAAGTATTGTGCAGCTTCCAAAAGCCAGTATCTGCTTCTGACAACTGAACCCTAGTCATAACCTCTCATCCATGTCAGAATGTCAAGCATGGGGGATATAAAATGTGTTCTAAATGAAGATACGCCAATATACTGTCAGCCATATGAAAAGGGACGTCTAATCATTGAGTTTAAGGTAAACTTTCCTGAAAATGGCTTTCTCTCTCCTGATAAACAATCTTTTCTCAAAAAACTCCTTCCTGAAAGGAAGGAAGTAGAAGAGGAAATGGATCAGGTAGAACTGGTGGACTTTGATCCAGATCAGGAAAGACAGTGTCATTTTTATGGAGAAGCATATGAGGATGATGAATGTCTGAAACTGCCCGCAGTTTCACGAACGGGGTTCTCTCAGCCAGGAGGGAACAAAGGACCTGAAAGAAAGGGTTTGAAATGCAAAGAGAAAACACAAAGCCAAGTTGCGTCCCAATCAAGGCTCCACTTTACTGAGAATAAACCAGGGTTTTTTATAGTCCTAAGAGAAACCGAAACCAAGTCTCTAGATTATACTGCAAAGAAAGTTCAGGTGCCAAAGTCCCCAGGTTCAGAAGATCTTCAGGCAGCTGGTGTTCTCGGGCAGTGGGTGTGCTCGGGCAGTGGGCGTGCTCAGGCGATGAGTGTACTCAGGTGATGGGCATACTCAGGCGGCCTCCTCAAAGATGAACTGACAGTCAACAGAGAGCCTCTGTCTTAGCTCCCAGGTGTTAGCCTCCAAGCAGAGGCTGCCAGAAGTCCGATGGCTGAAGTGAAGGGGGAAGGTAACAAATGTCACCCCAGAGGTGGTGTTCAGTGTCAGACTTCTTAATGGGTCAGTCACTTTTTGGCATTTTGTATGCAGTGAGGAATGTGGGAAGGACTGTAATCATAATATGCTCACTTCTTAAATAAAGTACCATATAAAATCTCATTCAGGATTTGAATAAATTCAAGTTTTGAGGGACTATTAGCAATTTATAGCTCTCTCTCACAGAGGAGAGAGTCACTTTCCTTTCTCAATGTCTTCTATTTTGGTAAGTAAATAAAACATATCCAGGGTTTTAAGAAACCCAGGTTTTCTGGCTTTGTATTATCTTGGATCATAGCTTCACATAAAAAGCCCATTCTACATGTGCAATTCTATTTTATCAGTAAAACACAGTAACACAGATAGTTATCAGTAAAGCACAAATCTTTCAAACCTAAGTTCTAGATATAGTTTAGTTCAGAGGTTAAGATTTGTGCTGCCAATATTCTTAAAGAAATAATGAATATCTAAAAATGTTTTAGCTATTTCAAATCTAGAAGATACTGTATCTTGAAATGGACAATTGTTTCTATTAGTCGATATTTTACTTGAAAATTAACTTTTCAAAGAAAATAATTTTTATTTTATATCTTAATTTTAAGATATTCTTTTAATTTTGATTTTGAGTTCTGTTTCTGTTTTTGAAATTTTCATTCATGTAGACAATGTCGCTTCATCATACTTATACCTGCTTCCACCCTCCAACTCTTCCACAAAATTCTCATGACACCATATCTAACTCCAAATTTATTCTCCTTTATTCTACCTTAGCATAGTGACTTAAATTATAAATAACCACATGATAATAGCTTTGAGGTCATTCAGTTATACATAATCTAACAGTGGCCATTCCCCCAAAGAAAAGCGATTCTCCCTCCTTAGGTAGCCAACAACTCTCAATAGTTTCTCAGCTAGTAGGGTCTCCTCAGGCCTCCAAACCCACAGCTTTAACTGCCTTGATTGTGTAAAGTTTGTGTGCAAGTAACACCATTTTCACTGATTCTATGTATGTCAAGCCAGGCCCGAAGAGATCTCCCACTCACCAAAAGTCAGTCATCACCGCACGATGACAGTCTGCTCTCAGTACAGCTAAGTCAAAGCTTCAGAGTTCCTTAGAGTCCTGTGAGACTGACTTTCTGCCTGCCAGGAAGAGTCAGTCCCCCTAATGGGGACCTGTGCTTACATACCCAAGTCCACAGCTAATGTCAAGGCTCTTCAGGTCCCAGTAACACGAACCTCCAAGGAATATTAAAGAACCCACACTAGCCTCCTGGTCCTTCTCACCTCACCAGTTTCTTCCGCTCCTCTACTGTGTGACTTCCAGGCTGTTCCAGGTTACAGCTCACTCCCCCAAGGAGGAGATTCTACCCTCTTATAATGACAAGGTCCCCAGAAGGGTGGGGCTGGTGATTCTCCATCTATGCTTCATTTACTTAAAATGCAGGTCCAGAAAGGGGAAGAACATCTTTGCCAGCTGGCCCTTGCGGAAGAAGTTTGGAAGGAGCTTCTCGGCTTTACTGCAGAGACAGGCGATGGAGTTGCACGGAGGGCCTGAATCCTGTCCTGCGCATAGCCGGACACCTTCACCCAAATCTCCAGACCCAGAGTCAGGGTATCTGGGAAGAGCAGTGACAGTGCCACTAACAAGCCACCATAGCCATGGCCTAGGTCTGCAAACTCCACTTGGACCCCGGAGTGCTTTTCTTTCTCATCGTTAGGATCATCATGGCTCTTATTTTGTGTAAGCGGAGCAAAGAACTCTGGGTAAAGCTCAGACCAGTCCATCTCCTCTGGCTTCACAGGATAGCACAGCATGAGGTCTGCCATGGGGTTGGAGTAGGTGAGCTGCCAGTAGTAGTGCTTCTGCGGCTGGAGGGCCTCTGCTCCTGCCATCATACCACACAGTCCATGAGGAGAGCTCATGTTCTTTTATTTTTGAGAATAGTTCCCCCTATCCTGTTTTGTTTTTTTTTTTTGTTTTTTTTTTTTTTTTTTTGTTATTCCAAATGAATTTAGGAATTGCTCTTTTACTGGGCGGTGGTGGCGCACACCTTTAATCCCAGCACTTGGGAGGCAGAGGCAGGTGGATTTCTGAGTTCGAGGCCAACCTGGTCTACAGAGTGAGTCCAGGACAGCCAGGACTATACAGAGAAACTCTGTTTCAAAAAAAACAAAAACAAAAACAAACAAACAAAAAAAACAAAAAAATTTGCTCTTTCTAAGTCTATGAAGAATTGAGTTGGAATTTTGATGGAGATTGCCTTGAATCTGTAATTGCTTTTGACAAGATGGCCATTTTTACTATATTAATCCTGCCAATCCATGAGAATGGGAGATCTTTCTGCCATGCCCACTCATCTATTCCAGTAAAGTCTGCCTGTCAGTCAGAGGCATACAACTTCAAAGAGTTTGTACCTCCTGGTATTCAGTAAGTCTCTGGCATCTCCTAACTCGGGCATGTTCCAGATTAGTCTTTCTAATAGTCAACATGCCTTCTTATTCAGGCATAAAGGTGCCCCAAGAAATGATTTGTAAATAGTTAAAACTAAGATTAAACATTGTTCCCTGGGCCAGAACAGCGTTCCAATATATCCTAATTTATTACCAAGCTGTCGTTAGCTTGGAATCTCTCACAAGGAAGCTGCCTTATCAGACAGGCAGTTAGCAACAGAGGTCAGGCACTATTGCTAACTATAAACATAATTAGAATTCTCAGAGCAGTCCCACAGAAGACAGGATTGCTTTACATACCAGAGAGTAATTGAAGGACTTCCCTCACTTAAGGGCATTCTCAGGAACTGCTAGATTGGGACTTCCTGGTGCTTGTCTCCAACAGACCCAGAGAATTAGCTTGGGACTGCCAAGATAGCCCCAGCTGGAAGGGCACCACTGCTCTTCCTTTTCACACCTGGATGCCTGATCTTACCAACCTTGATGTGACTGTCACTTGCCTACGTGACTTCTGTCTTCCTGTCTGATCTTACTGACCTAGATGTGACCATCATCTGCCCACGTGGCTTTTGTCATCTGCCCTGTTTTCTGTATAGTATATAAGCCTGGTTTTCACTTTGTGCATATACATTCAGATTCGAGCATTCAAGACAGAGCATTCGAGCTTTGAGCCTCATGGGGTTCACAGGCCCCCCCAAGGGCCCAGAGCGCTCGGTGGGGGACAGGGAGTGCAGCGCCTGTCCTGAAGAGGTGGCTGCTTTAGACCCAGTGTGTTTCAGGTGGCCTCAGATGTACATGGACTGCTGAGCTGCCAGATTTTTCATTTCTGTTTTGTAATGACTGTAAAAGTTTGATGCCATTTTCGAAAAATACTCAGACTCAGCACTTCCTTGTGTCGACTCTGTTTGTCATTCTCCTAATTCTTTGCCCACCTGACCAGAACTCTCATCTTGTGGAACAAGAGGTCCCCACAGCAACCCAGTCCGTGGCATCTTTCAATCTTCTGAGATCTTCAATTTCTTTCTTTGGAGACTTGAAGTTCTTGTCATACAGATCTTTCACTTGCTTGGTTAGAGTCACACCAAGATATTTTATGTTATTTGTGACTATTGTGAAGGGTGTTGTTTCCCTAATTTCTTTCTCAGCCTGTTTATCCTTTAAGTAGGGGAAGGCTACTGATTTATTTGAGTTAATTTTATATCCAGCCACTTTGCTGAAGTTGTTTATCAAGTTTAGGAGTTCTCTGGTGGAGTTTTGGGGATCACTTAAGTATACTATCATATCATCTGCAAATAGTGATATTTTGACTTCTTCCTTCCCAGTTTGTATCCCTTTGATCTCCTTTTGTTGTCTAATTGCTCTAGCTAGGACTTCAAGTACAATACTGAATAGGTAAGGAGAGAGTGGGCAGCCTTGTCTAGTCCCTGATTTTAGTGGAATTGCTTCAAGTTTCTCTCCATTTAGTTTAAGCTACTGGTTTGCTGTATTATGCTTTTATTTTGATTAGGTATGGGCCTTGAATTCCTGATCTTTCTAAGACTTTTAACATGAACAGATGTTGAATTTCCAGGTTTTCTTTTTTTTTAGAACTTCTAATGAAATTGACTGCTTAAACTTTCCATTTAAACTGTTTTGACATAAATCTTTCTAATGGAATTTTAGTTTTGAATTTTCATTAGTGACATTTACTTCCAGGTTACCTTTTGTACACTCACATATGAATGCCCTAGAAGACAGTGAGCCTCCACCTTCTGATGAGTGTCTACTTACTTTGGGCTGCACTCTAAGTACTACAGAATAGATTTTTGTAACCAAGAGAAGCTTATTTCTATTTGTGGGATTAGCATCCAATGTATAGATGTGTGTGTGTGTGTGACAGATGTGGTTGAAACCCTCAACCAGCATGCAGATGTCTAACCTCTTGCCATAAGTTCTGATGACCTGCTTTGGATCTCCAGAACCTATGCAATTGTAGAAGAAGAAAACCAACCCCACAGAGTCATTCTGTGCCATACATATACATGTCATGGCATATGAAATCACACATCACACACATACACAGACACATGTCATGACACAAAATCACACATTGCACATATACACAGATATACATGCCGTATATACCATTCACACACTCAGTAATATCAAAATAAAATATAGAAGTCTCACCTTAAAGGGAATGGAAAGGTTTTTAAAATCATTCAAAACCATACAGTTACAGCAAATGACCCAGGAACACATATTTCAGTTGCTCTAAATGCACATGCTTTAAATGTGATAGTGACTTCATGAAGTTTTTAATAACATAACAAAGAATTCCAAAAATCAACACTCTTTCTAAATGCAAGGGTGAGAATTCTACAAGCTCTGTAAAGTATGAAGTCAGCTAAAATTCTAATATGAAGGATGGAGGAGCTCCTTGTCATCCTATCATTAGCTGGAGGCCTATTAGCATTTGACGATGCCTGCAGAAGAAGGGGAAGTTCTCTCGTATGGGGACAGAACAGCTAGTAGGTTTTCCATAACTCTATGGATGGCTACACATTCATATGCATATGGGTAGCACTTACTAAACTCAGGAAACAATTAATAACAAAAATTGAGGGAGATGAATTTGGGAGAACATTAGTGAGAAGTAACAGTGAATTGATTTGATTGAAATACATTGAATAAATAAATGAAACTTCAAAGAATACTTTTTTAAATTAAACTGAAAGTCAGGAGCTTTATAAAATGTTTAGAGAAGAAAAATTCAATTTTTTAACGTGTATTCTGAGTTTATAACTTACCTTATCTAAAGTACTGGAAGACATGGTATTTGGAACTCATTTTAGGAATCCATGACATTGTATTTGCTTTTGCACATAAACGGTCTAAACCTTATTCATTCTCAACTACCCATAGATATAAAATGTTCCTTTATAATTGCAGCATATCTCTTGCATGCTAGTTTTCAACCATAGATTTCAAATAAAAACCTTTGATATCTGTGCGGAAACTTAACTTGGAACTGAAAGAATGAACTCTAACTCAGGCTTACATTATCTATAGCATCTACTTATAATTCTCTGCTATGAATATGAGCAGTAAAACAATTCAACACGTGCAGAACAACCAGCCAGCATGTTTGCACTGAGACTGCACTGGCAGATTAACTTTTGGTTAAATTTCATGTGCCAATCTTGTGGTTACCCAGCATTGTATGAGTTGCTTTTTCATAGAGTGTTTAGTGATAAGTTAGTTGGCCAAGCTTCAATAACCTGTATTATTCCCAGTACCCAAAGAGTGACCACTGTGACAACTTTAAATACTGTTGCCAGCCATCTCCAAATAATATTTATGTTTGGTCACTATGTTTCATTTAATATATAATATATAACACATATTATATGTTAATCACATGATTATATTATATAATTATATAACTAATTAAACTATATATTTTTTCATATGGCTTTTCAAACATCCTTCTCATTAGTTATCCTTCCCTCCCCTTGCCATTTGCCTTATTCTCCCATCCATTTCTTTCCCTACCCCTACATCATCTTACAACATCTGTTTTATTAAACCCCTCCCTGAAGATCATTCTTCCTTCTCCCTGCCAAGGGTCACTTTCTAGTTTTCCAGATTCTGTAAGTTAAATACACAAATATAAAGATTCAATGCTAATATCCACATATGAGTGAAGCGTACAATGCTTGTAGTCTTGTTGAGTTGCCTTATTCAGTATAATATGTTAAAGTTCTAGATGGAACTTTTGATGTAGTTAATAAGAATATTTCTTCTGAATGGATAAGACAGTTGCACCATTATATTTTAACTGTCAATAAGTGTCCTTAAATTGTAAACAGAGATTTTGGGGATTGTCTGCCTTCATCTTTCAGAACATTGCATTTTCTGGAGCAATCAATGGTTAGAAGGGAATAATGTCCCAATATATTTATTTATCTTCCAAACAACAGTATTAAAGCAAGTCCCTGCATGTACATATAAGGAAAAGTTGCCTAAATGCAGTGATGTAGCCAAGTATCGTAATTTGAGTTTCAACTTACAATTCTTTCAGAGTCGGTGATATTAAAAAAAAAAACTGTCTTAGAAGTCGTAATCTCAGTAATCCTTTGATTGTTATTTCTAATTGTCAACTAACACGATTTAGAATTACCTGGGAAGACAGTCTCGTGGAAAGATTGTTTCCATTGGCTTGGTTTTGAGCATGTCTGTGAGGGACTGTCTTAATTAAGCTAATTGATGTCGGAAGACCTGGCTCAAGGTAGGCTGCATCACTGATATGAACTGTATGATAGTGAGAGTCAACCTAACCACAAGAGAACAAGTGGGCAAGTGCATACCCACCCTTCTCTGTTCTTGCTGGATGTGATGCTTGGCATTACTATCAATTCACCCCCCATGATAGACTGTCTCCTGCAACTGCAAGCTGAAGAAACCTCTCTTTCTACACCATGTTGATCTTCGTCACAGAATTTTATCACAGCAGAAGTGAAAGGAGGACAGGGGCTCTGACAAAGCACCTAGAAACTTAGGTTACATCTCCATCGAGCAACCAAGAGAACCAAAGAACATTTGTCAGTTCTCACAGAACCATGTGCTCTTCTGTGTTAAGCATCCTGTCTAACTGACACCTTCTCTCTGAAATCTAAAACGCTTCTTATTTTCTATTATCAGCCCCTTACATAATATATATGCATATATTACCCAATATTACTTTAAATAAACGAACACATATATTTCCTAGCTATGTGCTGTGACCTAATTTGATAGGTCACAGCACATAGCTCATATCAATTTTTCTCATATCAATTCTCTTTACTGTCCTGGACAAATGTAAGAAACTCTGTCGTCATTGCTACCAATATCCTAAGTGTTGGCAAATAGAGTGCAAAGGAATTTGTCTTTCTACTCTATTGAAAAATCATTTAAAGTTTTTTGTCTTTAATTATTTGCATACATGTTTCTTTGCATGGGGTATGTGCACATGACTGTAGGTGCCCATAGAGGTCAGAAGAGGGTGTCGTATTCACCTTATCTGGCGTTCAAATCATTTGTGAGATGCTAGCCAACAGGTATTGGAAGCTGAAGGAGGATTCTCTGCAAGAGCACTTCGTACTCTCACCCACTAAGCCATGCCTCCCACCTCACTGAATCTCTTCTTAATTCACCACCCGATTTACAGCATACAAGTTATTTTCGGAACCCATATAACATTTACATTTGTGTTGGCCTCTTTGTTGTTCTGATAAAGCACTCTAACAAAAGCAACTGAGAGAAGAGAGGTTTTGTTGTTGTCTTTGTTTTTTGACAAGTCTAGGGCTACAGTCTATCTTGTAGGGTGTCAGTGTGTCGGGTTGCCACCTTTGTGCAGCTATTCACATCATAGCCACAGTGAGCAAGCAGAGAGGAATTAATGTGTACTTATGAGAGATCAGTTTGCCCTTCCCATTTTATACAGTCCAAGAACCTGCGCACAGAGTATAGTGAGAGCATTCCTCATAGGCATAGCAGAGACATGTCTGCCAGGTAAGTCTATACTCAGTCGCGTTGACAATTAAACACCATCCGTCACAACACTGACGTTAACCTCCCCATTTAAACCAAAAAGCAAGCAACAGTCCACTTTTGGAATTTGTGTGTTACAGAAGTTTAAAATTTTTTCTGTATTTTTAACATTTTTAAATGATAAAAAAACAAGAATGTTTCATGACAACTAAAAGAAATATATAACTTCAAATAAAAATAAAGTTTAGTTGAAACATGGCCACCTCATTTGCTTGCTGTAGCTTTGCTTTACTAAATAAATTACTGTATAAATTGTGTCTCTAGGCTGCCTTTGAGAAGACTTGAGGAAACTGTCACCTCTAAACATATAGCTAGGTTTTTGTTTTGGTTTGCTTTGGTTTTGGTTTTTATTTACATCTCAAATACTGGCCTTCCTCCTGGTCCCTCTCACAGAGCCCTTCTCTCCCCCATCCTTCCTCTTGTCCTCTGAGAAGGTAGAGCCTCCCATAGACTTTACACACCCACACCTCTACTGTGCACCAGGTCTTGGCAGGATTAGGCATATCTCCTCCCACTAAGGCCAGACAAAGCAGCCCTGCTGGGGAAACACAGAGGGCAAAGGCTTTAGGGACAGCCCCGCCCCCACTCCATTTATTGGGAGATCCACGTGGTGACTGAGTAGGAGGTCTGCTACTTGGGGCGGGGGTGGGGGGGGACTGGCTGGCTGGTGGCGGGGGGTTGGGGGGGGGGTCTGACCAGCCCATATATGATTTTTGCCATTTTAAAGCTGCATCATCTAGAAAAACTCAAATGTCCCTTCTAAGTCTTCCCTGAGCTCTTAGGAAGAATGACTAAAACAACAGAAACACAGTTCCTAACTACCAAATAGGTGTTTTTCTTTTTTTGAATCTTCATCGTTTGCCTATTTCCATGTTGATTCTCTGCCTCTGCTTGTTCGGTGCATGGGTGTGTGTGCATGTGTGCGTGTGCATGTGTGTGTGTGTGTGTGTGTGTGTGTGTGTGTGTGTGTGTGTGTGTGCACGTGCATGTGTGTCTTTCTTCAAATTTCTTCTTATGCATGGAAATTTCTTCACACTCAAGCTATATCTCTTTTAACACCATCTTTACTTTCCTAACATCTCAAACTATACTACTTCTCTTGGATGTCCTCAAGAAAACAGCCTTAATACACCCAGAAATAAACTTCTGCCTCTAAAATAGGTTCCTTTTTGTTTTACTGATTTCAAGTAACAGCATTGTAAGACCCCCAGAGCTGGGGAGACCCTCACTCAAGTCTCGGGATGACACAACCACCCAATAACTCACGAGAGACCGATCTTGATGCAACAGCATGAGGTTTATTCAGGGGGAGGAAGGGAAACCAGTATACTGGGGACAAGCTCATAACCCTCATAGGGGCAGAGGAGCTTGACCCTGAGCACAAGAAGTGAGGGGTATTTAAAGGGAAAAACCACAAACTAGGGGGGTGAAGAGGTTACTAAGGAAACATAACATAAAAACAGTGGAAAATTCTAAAGGGACCCAACCCCTGATTGAGTCAGGGTCATAAGGAAAGCGTCCTGCACACTCATTATTCACAAGAATGTGTTCTGGTCAATGTTATTCACTTTGTAGCTGACCGTTGTCACCCAGATGACTTATATCCTGCTTTTTGTTTTTGGACGTAGCTAGGGAGGCCTTTGTGGCCAACAGGTTCCTAACACTGGCCAGTCTACATTCTTGGCTCATTACAGAGATTTTTCCATGCCCTTTCAGGTAAAGTTTATACAGTGTACATTTCTACTAATACATTTCCACTAAATGCTCCTTTTTTCTCAATTCTAAAATTCTCCAACCCTACAGCATCATCTTCTATCGACCTTTTCAATGGAAACCCTTTTTTTTTCCGTCTCTTTCATTCTTAACTTCCACAGTGGTATGTGTTGGTTGTCAACCGAATCTATAATCACCTAGTAGAAAATTTACTTGTGAAAGACTATCTTCATAAGGTAAGCCTCTAGCCTATGAGGGACTATCATGGTAGGTCTTATTCCTTCTTTCTCTCTCTCTCTCTCTCTCTCTCTCTCTCTCTCTCTCTCTCTCTCTCTCTCTCTCTCT
>JADRCC010484993.1:0-14158 GCA_019843855.1 Hylomyscus alleni
AGCCACATAGTCGCCTTCTAGACTTCTTTTTTTTTAGTTTATTATAGCACTGACATTGTAATTTAAGCTACAACTAGAAAAATGTAAATGTATTTCAAAATTCTGTTATGTAATTTATAAAATGATAGCTTTAAATGTGGCTTATGACTAATAATTGGTTGATATGAATATTTTTCCCAAATAAAAATGTATACTCTTGTTTTATAATGTTTCTTTCTGTTCTAGGAATGTGTGTCTGGGGTTGGAAGATCTGCAGTATGTCTTCATGATTTCTTCACATGAGCTTTTCATTACATTGTTGAAAGATGAAGAACGAAAGCTGCTTGTTGATCAGATGAGGAAGAGATCTCCAAGAGTAAATCTGTGCATTAAACCTGTGACTTCATTTTATGATATCCCAGGTTAGCCCTATTCTGCTAGCTTATATTTTGTCCCTCTTCAAGTTAATACTAAGATATACGTAAGGCTTTCTTTGTATTTTAGTTGGTATTTGTGTGGATAATTAATAGAAATGTAATCTATCTGCTGTGTTTAGACTTCTGTGTGAGGAGTTCTTGGTTCTCAGGTGAGCTAGAGGCGGATGGATATTCAGGCATAGTTCTTAAAAGGGTTTAGCTAGGGGATAGACCCAGGTAGCATTGCTCATATGTTCTTGAGGGTAAAAGTATGAATGGAGAGGAGATTAGTAAGGAATCGTGGGACCAAATGGAATTGCGATGGTCAGCCAATATGGCTGTGCTACTAATCGATAGCTAAGCATTTAACTTTGAGAACATTGTCATTTTTATCTTATTTGATGTTTCTCCCATTTGTTTGCTTTTTTTTGTTTGTTTTTTTTTGTTTTTCGAGACAGGGTTTCACTGAGTATCCCTGGCTGTCCTAGAACTCACTCTGTAGACCAGGCTGGCCTCGAACTCAGAAATCCGCCTGTCTCTGCCTCCCAAGTGCTGGGATTAAAGGCGCGCGCCACCACTGCCGGGCTTTTCTCCCATTTGTGACCTTACTATCTGAATACAAAATACAGTTCTATTATTAGTAAGACATGTTAGCCTTAAAACCACACAGGTTTGTGAGTCACTTACTTGGTGTTCAGTATAAAGAACAATATTAACCTACAAAACTGCTAAGTGTGTGTGTGTTAGTGAATGTTGATAATCTGAGCCAAAATTAGGAATTTTTTTTTTTTATGGTCATTTTGGTTTTGGGGGGCAATGGGAAACCTTACCTTTTCTTTTAATTTTATATATATTACTTTATGTATGTAAGTAGCTGTCTTCAGACACCCAAAACTAGCTGTCTTCAGACACACCAGAAGAGGGCATTAGATCCCATTACAGATGACTGTGAGCCACCATGTGGTTGCTGGGAATTGAACTCAGGACCTCTAGAAGTACAGCCAGTGCTCTTAACTGCTGAGCCACCTCTCCAGCCCCCCTTCTTCTTTTTCTTTCCCCCTATAAAACACATATCTGGGATGACAAGATGCCACCTGCCGACAAGCCTGATGATCTGAATTTAGTTTCTGGATCCTACCTGGTAGCAGGAGAGAACCAGCTCTTACAGGATGTCTGATTTCCACATGTGAGGACACACATACAATGTAAAAAATGAATTAAAAGCACCCTCACATAGTTTATTATTGCTAATAAAGATTTATTACATATACACTTTTGTTATATATGTTTACAAGGGAGACTTGTTTATATTAATTCTTTCCATATTCTTTCTGCAAATTCTTTCTGTGGGCTAGTTAATTTGACTGTTACATTTTTGCTCTACTTTGTGTGTGTTTGTGTGTGTGTGTGTGTGTATTCACTTTACTAAGTGCACATATTGTGTGTAGGTTTTCTGTGTGGAAATAAAGTTAATATATAGTTTGAGTTACATAAAGCTATTCTATTTTCAAAATGTTTTGTACTTTTAACTTAAGACACTTCACATATGCTATTTCTCTTAGTTGTATCATACTCAATCATTAGCTGAAGTAGAGCTCTCTTCCCTAGCTTCAGCAAGTGTCAACATTGGCCAACTGGAGCACCAGCTTATCTTATCAGTGGATCCCTGGCGGATTAGACAGATTCTAATTGAATTACATGGTATGACTTCAGAGCGACAGTTCTGGACTGTGTCAGAGAAGGTAAGAAACTGCTAAGAAGACATTTCTTTGTTTTATACTGTAATCTAGGAGAAACCGTAGTCTCTGGGTTTTTTTGGTTTTTGTTTTTTAAATAATAAGGACTTCTTTAGTAGTTTAAGACTTTCACATGACCAGAATTGTACCTTTACCATTGACTGTAGAAAGAACAAAGGAAAACATTTAAAAAAAATACCCAGTAATGTGTACAGAGTTTGTGTTCCATTTGTTGTCAGAATACCTCCAAGCATTTGAAACACAGCTGTAAATATAGGTAAAATGTATATTATTTATCCTATATTTACCTAACAGGGCTCAAGGCTTTTGTTCTTTTCTGTTTCTGGTTCTGAGAAATGAGCCAGAGGCTTCACTCACTCACTGAGCTACACTTCCAACCCTGGTAGTTTATTTTTGCATCTTATTGCCATTGATAATCTCTCCCACTCCTCTCCAGCTCTTCTGAGACCTCTATCCTAAACTCTCTCCCAACTTCAACTCTAACTTTTATTTTCCTTTCTATAGCTGTTCTAGAACCAGTTAATACTGCCCATATTTACATGGGTGGGAGACAGTGCTGGAGGATAGGCCTGAAGAAAACAGGTTCTTCTTTAGCAGCCTTCAGCTACCAGCAGTCCCTCAGCTAGGCGTGGGGTGCATGAGCCGTTCCCACTGCATTCTGAATTTGGATCTCTTGTGAAGAAGTAGTGGCTCACGCCTTTACTCCAGCACTCAGGAGGCAGGGGCAGTGGGATTTCTTGAGTTCAAGGGCAGCCTGGTCTACAGAGCAAGGTCAGGGACTTCAGGTTCAGGTTCTACAGTAAAACTGTCTGGAGTAGCCCCCTCTCCCCACTTGGAACAGTAATTTCATTCAGGAAAGGTTGTTTTTTTTTTTTTAAAGATTTATTTATTTTATGTCTGTGAGTACTCTCTCTATGCACACCAGAAGACGGAATCAAATTCTATTTTACATGGTTGTGAGTCACCATGTAACGGTAGTTGGGAATTAACTCAGGACCTCTGGAAGAACAGCCAGTATATTCACCATCTCTTCATCCCCTCATACAGGAAATGTTTAACAGAAAAAAAAAGCCTTATAAAGAAGTTTCAGTAAGTTGATTCCAAAATGTAACCATTAGATTTCAAGACAATATTAAAAAGTGAAACTTTGGCCATCCTAGAACTCACTCCGTAGATCAGGCTGGCCTCGGACATCCTGAGATCAGCCTACCTCTGCCTCCCAAGGGTCATGAGCCATCGTCACCCAGTATAAAGATAACTTTTTTTAAGAAGAAAGATTTATTCATTTATCTGGGTACACTGTAGCTGTCTTTAGACACACCAGAAGAAGACATTGGATTCCATTTCAGATGGTTGTGAGCCACTATGTGGTTGCTGGGAATTTAACTTGGGACTTCTGGAAAAGCAGTTAGTGCTCTTAACCTCTGAGCCATCTCTCCACCCCCTAAAGATAACTTTTTTTTTAAGATTTATTGTATTTATTTTATGTGTATGAGTACACTGTAGCTGTACAGATGGCCATGAGCTATCGTGTGTGTGGCTGCTGGGAATTGAACTCAGGACGTCTTCTGGCCCCCACTCGCTCTGGCGTAAGTTACTGTAGCTGTCTTCAGACGCACCAGATGAGGGCGTCTGATCTCATTATGGGTGGTTGTGAGCCACCATGTAGTTGCTGGGATCTGAACTCAGGACCTTTGGAAGAGCAGCCAGTGCTCTTACTCGCTGAGCCATCTTGCCAGCCCTAAAGATAACTTTTGAAGTAGCAATTCAAGCTAAAAACAAAGGTGCACTCCTCTAATCCCAGCGTTCAAGAAGCTCGATTAGGAGAAGCCAGAGTTTGAGGCCTGCCTAGTTACATACTGAGACCCTGTCTCAAAATATAGTAAAAATCAAAGTACATATAAAACACTAGTAGTGGGTTGTTGTTTGTAGGATAAGAGGCAGGAACCATAGGAGAAACTTCAAATAATATGGCAGTGCTTCTTCATATTTTGGTTGTGAATCTAACTACCCATCACCTTTCTTTCTTTTTTTTTTTGAGACAAGATTTCTTCTGTGTAGCCCTGGCTATCCTGGAACTTGCTGTGTAGACCAGGCTGGCCTTGAGCTCAGTGATCTGCTTGCCTCTGCCTCCTCAGTGCTGGGATTAAAGGCGTGCGCCACTACCACCAGGCTGAGTCTAACCTTTAACAGCTGAACTGTCTTGCCAGCCTTTTCGCAATATTTCTGACTGTATTTTTCCCTCTGGTGATACTGTTTAGGAAAAGCCTGAAATTCATTTATATTTTATAAGGCTTAAATATACAAATGCAATGTCGTGGATATTGTTCTAAATGTTAAGATTTCTCCTGGTATTTATGGTATGTTTATTGGCATTAATTTTAAGGGGAAAATATAGTGTAATAATTAAGAGGCAAATTGGCACTGCCTTCCAGTTTCTGTATTTAATGGCTGTATATATTTCCATCTGTCCCCTCTGTGTGCCTGCCTCAGTTTTATCATTTGTAAAGTGAGGACCAGTAGTACCTATCTCATAGTATTGTTGTGAGAATTACCTGAGGTATTTCAAGTTCTTTGTTTTTGTGGAGTCTTTGCCATCTGTGTGTCAAAGTGTTATGGTGTCTTTGTGCATGCTTAGTGTGTGCTGTGCCACTGTTGGTCCTGTGTATCATGCTTTAGAAACTTTAGTCTGGCCTGGAAGCACCTGGGAGGCAGAGACAGGCGGATTTCTGAGTTTGAGGCCAGCCTGGTTTACAGAGTGAGTTCCAGGACAGCCAGGGCTACACAGAGAAACTCTGTCTCAAAAAAAAGAAAAAAGAAAAAAGAAAAAGAAACTTTAATTCACTTGATCTTTACAGTGAAATGTTTACTTTCATTAACATTTTATTGCTATTTTCCCTCTGTTTGAAAATTATGTGCTTTTTAGTACTTTTTAAAAAAAAATGCAATCAAAGATCATTGAGAAATTCTCACCTGGATTTGCTTTTCTCTGTATGTATGCCTATAAATTTATTCATTTATTTATTCATTTATTTTTTAGTGGGAAGTACCTTCTGTATATAGTAGTGTTATCCTAGGAATTAAGGACAATTTAACAAGAGATTTGGTTTACATTCTCATGGCCAAAGGTTTACACTGCAGCACTGTTAAGGTGAGTCAAATGTGAAAGAGACATCTGTTCAGACCTTCTTCAAACACTGGGGAGACTAGTGGGTAAAGTGCTTGTGTGTGGATGTGGGACCTGAGTCCAGATCTCATAACTCTGTAAGAGTCAGATGTGATAGGAGGGGCCTGGAGAGACAAAAGACGCTCCAGAATTCCTGGACCAGCCATCTCAGTGTACATAAGACAGATAAAGAGGTCTTGTCTCACAAAGGTTGATGAAGACCAACCTGAAGTTGTTACAAACTTACTATGGCACTTCTACCGCACCACAGGTGTACACACACCTCATACTTCTCTAATCAGAACAGAAAGCCCTGTTGGCTAATTATGAAAAGGATTTTTATTTTTATTTATGTATCTGTGTGTAGGCGTGTGTATACTGTGTATAGATGCCGAGGCACCCTAGATTTAGAGTTACAAAAGGTTGGGAGCTACCAGAGCTGATTGCTTTGAGTAGCACTTGGGTCCTCATTGAGACGTGTAAGTGCTCTAAGCACTCTCTACCCCTTGTTTCCTGGTTTTAATGTACTGGGTGAGATCCTACAGCAGAGCGCTGTTAGGGCCTAGAGTGATGTGAGAAACATGGATACTAACAGGTACAAACAGGAAGGTAGCAAGTTGGAAAGATGACTCATCACTAAGAGCACTTGCTGCTCTTAGAGACGATCTAGGTTTGGTTTCCAGTACCCACTGGTAGCTTACAAACATTCTAACTTCAGTTCCATGGGTTCTAGTGCTCATTTTATGGACACACCTGGTGCACATATGTACAAACAAAACACTCATGCACAAAAAATAATAAGTCTCTTGGAGGAGATGGTGCATGTTTTTAATTCCAGCACTTAGAAAGCAGAAGTCTCTTGAGTTTGAGGCCAGCCTGGTCTATAGAGTGAGTTCCAGGGCAGACAGAAAAATTGTCTTGAAAACACGCTCCAAAAAAGTCCTTATGAAAAAAGTATTTGGGGTGATGGATGGTATATGCCTTTAATCCTAACACTTAGGAGGACAGATCTCTGAGTTTGAAGCTATCCTTGTGTACATAGTAAGTTCTGGACAGACATGGCTGCATCATGGGGTCCTGTCTAAGAAACAAACAAATAAGTAAAACGACTAGCAGAACACTGGGTTGTAGCCCCTATTCCAGTAAGATAACTGAGAAAACCTTTTATTGTGATTGGGGACGTCAGACTGTTAGAATGAGAATGAGGGCTGATGGGTGGGTGGATAGTGGTTTGCAGTGTGGGTAGGAAAGGATGTGGATTTGTTGGCTATATTAGTTACTTAGATGGTGGCATGCAAAGAGTGTGGAATGGGAAACCTTTTTCAGAGTCAAATTCTGAGTATCTTGGGTGGTTATGGTTCTTGTCATAAAATTTTATACTTGTGTATTAGCAAAGTCGTTGTTACTGTATAATTTCTGTCAAACTTGTTTAGTAATTCATGCAGTTATAGCTATTTATTGTACTAAATCAACAGTAAAGAAAAAGACAATTTAGTCTCATCCCCCTAGGTACAGTGATAACTATTTCAATTGTATTCTTCTTTTTCCCAGTCCCTGTGAAGATACATAACGCTTTAGTTCCAGAAGACTGACTCTGCTTCTCCTCTTCTTTTATAGGACTTTCCCCATTCCAAACAGCTGTTTACAGCTTGCTTGGAGTTGGTAACGGAGTTCTCACCGAAACTCCGTCAGGTTATGCTGAATGAGATGCTACTTTTAGACATCCACACTCATGAAGCTGGAATTGGGCAGTCAGGAGAGAGACCCCCTTCTGACCTTATCAGTAGGGTACGAGGATATTTGGAAATGAGGCTTCCAGGTAAGACTGATTAACAAATCCAAATGCAAAATTGACTTAGTTGTAGGGTGTGTGTTGGGTAGGGGTCTGTTTTCTTTTCTTTACCTCTATAGAAATTTTCTATCCTGGAACAATTTGGGTTTAGAAGTTCATTGAGAACATTGGTAATGGAGAAACTTTCCGTTTATAGGGTTTCCATAATGACTAAGCAAACTGGGTGATTTAAAATTTGAAATCAGTGTGAGTCAGAGCCCTGCTCCTGAAGACATGGGAAAGAGTTTATCTGCTTCTCCCTAGTTTCTAGTTGCTCCTAGTATTCTTGGGATTGCATGGCCGTAACTGCGTCTCTCTAGTCTCTGCCCTTGTTTTCATGTGGCTGCTTTTTCTCTTAGAAGGAGAACATTGATTGCATTAAGGTTCTCCTAAACCAGTATGAACTCGGTTCACTGGTTACATATGTAGAAATCTTATTTCCTCTATGATTTCGTTCAGAAGTTTTTAAGGCGGGGGTTGGGGTGAAATGAGTTTTTGCTGGACCACTCAACACACTGTAGAAACTATATGTTGTAATTTTATTTGTTTTCTAAGACATAGGATAGTCTTGCTGTGTTGGCCATGCTGGCATCAAGTGATTTTTCTGCCTTAGTCCCTGAAGTATTGGGACCTACAAGCATGGGCCTCTTTCTGCCTCTCAGTCTTTCATGCAGGATTCCAGATAGGAATCATCAAAGCTTGGTCTTAATTGCAATTTTATGATATCCTGTAATGAAGCTCCAGTTGGTGGTGGTACATGGTTGTAGTTCCAGCACTCAGGAGGCAGAAGCAGGTGAATCTCTTGAGAGTTTAAGGCTCTCAGTGCCACTAGAAGAGTTAGAGTTGGTAGGCTGTTGTCTCTGTGGGTCAGGATGTGAGAATAAAAGTGTTTTCCTTTTAAAAAGAAACAAAAGTCCGTCTAGTGTGTGCACATGTGCAGGGATGCCCTTGCAGATTTGGTGAGAGAACCTGTCTCAAATAAAACAGAACAAAAGGTTGAGAGGGGCTGGTGAGCTGGCTCAGCAGTTGAGCACTAGCCACTCTCACAGAAGGTCTGGGGTCAGTTCCTAGCACTCACATGGTGACTTACAGCAGCCATTTCTAACTCTAGGTCCAGGAGCTCCAATGGCCTCTTGTGGCCGCAGGCCCCAGATTCATTGTCTTGCATTATGACTAAGGATGTGCTATGTTCTTACTCCTAAAGTAGTTACAATCTGATTACTGCATTGAGCTACAAACATTGACACTGGTTAAAATAAGCTTTGGTGTCTTTTTTCTGTACTACTTTTGTATTTTAAATTATTTCTAGTACATTTATTTATTCATTCATTAACTTATTCATAGGTACGGTCTATTGTAGCCCTTTACACTCGTCTGTAGCCTAGGATGGCCTTGAACTTCTGATCTTCTTGCCTCCCTGAATGTAAGATTAAAGACCTTTTGTTCCCAAGCTTGGCTTCTCCAACTGCTTCTTTGCTTGCTTTTTAGATATTCCTCTTCGTCAAGTTGTAGCTGAAGAGTGCGTTGCTTTTATGTTAAACTGGAGAGAAAATGAGTATCTTACTCTGCAAGTTTCTGCATTTTTATTTCAGAGTAATCCATATGTAAAGGTAATTAATGTTTAATCTAATATGATTATCAGAGTATTGGTATTTTATGTTATTAGTACTCTTTTAATGTACCCCATTTCATTAGTTCCTACCACTCTGAAATTTGTCTGATTTCTATAATACCTTATCAGTTAAGGCAAGCACGTGTCACTTGGTAGTGAGGTACATAGCTTTGTGCCGGAAATGTAGCTTAGTTTCAAAAACTCTTTCCTAGTGTGTATGAGAACACGATAATCCCAGCACCCTTTGTTTTTGTGATGGTGTCTTAGTACATAAACCTGGCTGCCCTGAAACTCAATGATTTTTCTACCTCAGGTTCCCAAACAAGTGCTGACGTCGATGTGTATGCAGTTTCTGCTACCTCCTCTTCCCTTTCTTTTTAAAATAGAAATTGTCTATTGTCTATTAAGAAAGAAAAGCATTCCTGAGAGTAAAGGTGGGCTAGTGGGCTGAGGGTAAAGCCTGTGTTATCTTTTAACACAATACATAATCGTATAACCAAAGGGAAAATTTTTAGCAGATGACTAAAATAGCCTCTTTTGAAATAATACAAAACCACCTAGTCCCCTCCTTAGATCAGAAAGGGAGACATTGTAGTATTATGGCAACAGCACAGGATTCACTGACACTCGTAAGTATTCAGTTAGTGAACAGGAACAGTTAGTGCCAGCAGTATTGATCTCGTAGGATAACAACTCGGATGGGTTTTGTTTTGTTTTGCTTTGCTTTGTTTTGTTTTTCAATTTTATTATACATGTATGGGTGTTTTGCTTGCATGCATGTCTGTGCCCTTCTTACATGTCTGGTGTTCTCAAAGGCCAGAAGAGGACATTGGATCCCCTACACTTGAGTTGCAGAAGGTTATGAGCAACTATGTGGGTGTTGGGCATTCATCTTGGATCCTCTGGAAGAGCAGTCAGTGCTCTTAACCCATCTCTCCAGCCTCACACTTGAGATTCTCAGTCTGACCTACAAGGCCTTTTAAGGTCTTGTGACCTTGTGAGTGCTTTGGCAGGTGCACGTCCTGCTAAACCCCTCTGCTGACCTCACAGTGCTCCCATGATGCTTTTCGTGCCTCTATGCTCTGTATATGCTGTCTACTCTCCTTGCTGGAATGGCCCTCCACTGGCTTATGTGTTTTCATATTTTCTTTTTTTTTTTAAATGAATGAATCACCTTCTCTTCTTGCTAGCTTGTGCTCAGCCTGATTTTGTCATAGTATTAACATTGTTTGTGCTGTGTGGTAGTCTGTTTTCCTTGTGATATAGTAAGCTCTTAAAAGGAGTTAATTTTGTATCTTGTGCTGTATATGTTACCTAGCACAGGTGCTCAAGATGGTTTATAGAGTTCAGTTTATCTGAGATGTTTAACATTGGTGGGGGGGGGGGGCGGCAGAAGATTTTTCTTCTTGAGACAACTTCTAATATGTAGCCTGGACTGGCCTCAAACTTGTTGAGGCTAGCCTCAGATTTGAGCTCTTCCTACCTTAGCCTCTCCTAAGTGCTGGATTTTACAAATAATCACTACTCCAAGATCTCACCTTTAATTAAATTTACTGTTTATTAAATTCAATGGCCTTCAATTAGCACATGAGTCATGGTTTGATAGTTACTTCTGTGCTACTGTATAACTCAAAATCAGAAGCAAAAACTGCAGTGTATTTATGGAATATCAGAGGTTTTTTTGTTTCTGTTTTTGTTTTTGTTTTTTTAGTTTTTCGAGACAGAGTTTCTCTGTGTATCCCTGGCTGTCCTGGAACTCACTCTGTAGATCAGGCTGGCCTCGAACTCAGAAATCCGCCTGCCTCTGCTTCCCAAGTGTTGGGATTAAAGGTGTGCACCACCACCGCCCAGCTACAAAATTTTTATAACAAAAAAATACAGGAAAACGACAATTTTTGTTTGTCACAATTCTGCTTTTTCTCCAAAAGAAGCAACCTAAAATAGTAGAGACTCCATTAAAGAACTTTTTTTTAAATTCAGGTTCAGCTTTGTGGGCACTGGCGTTTGCAATGGGATTGAAGAGCCTCTCATATCTGCCATGCCGAGCTCCCTAGATAGCTGGCTGAGGAGGACTCTTCAGGGGACGCTTCTGTCTTTACCTCCTATCTTGCAGTAGGAATGCTGAAATTAAAGATGCATCACATTCAGCTGTTGGTTTTTATTTGTTTTAAACATGGGCTTTAGGGATTACACTGAGTTGTCAGGTACAGTTAGGCTTGCATGTCAAGCACTTTTACGCACTGGGCCATCCTGTTGACCCTGAATTTGATTTACACCTGTATTCTGCCCTCTTTGTGGCCCATCTTTTCTCTTCGTTTTGCTTTCAGTTCTATTCTTTATTCCAAAGTTGGTCCTGCATCTTAGGACCTTAAGTCAGCTTTAGATCATCCACCTCTGTAATCTTAGTCTTAAGTCAGCTTTAGATCATCCACCTTCTGTAGTCTTAGTCTTAAGTCAGCTTTAGATCATCCACCTCTGTAATCTTAGTTTTATCTTGACTGAGGCTAGCGTGGTGGTTCAGCATGTAAAGATGTTTTCCACCAAGTCTGATAACCTGAATTAGAGCCTATGGTGGAAGGAGAGTTCTCAAACATTGTATTGAATATTGAATGGAAGTGTGATCTGTCGTCCCTCCACTGTGCCCTTATTATAAGACTATCATGTGAATTAGATTCTCTTATAGTTTTGTTTTTCACACTACAGCTTGGACAGCTTTTAGCAGCCACCTGCAAAGAACTTCCAGGCCCTAAAGAGAGTAGACGGACTGCTAAAGACCTTTGGGAAGTTGTTGTTCAGATCTGCAGCGTGTCTAACCAGCACAAACGAGGAAATGATGGCAGAGTTAGTTTAATAAAGCAGAGGGAATCCACATTAGGCATAATGTATCGGTATGTTTCTCTCAGTGCTATTTTTGCATTCGCATTAGTTTACATTGCCTGTACTTTTCCCAGAACATCTTTATCCTATAGATTTGTAAAGATAGATAATCTTAGACTTTAGTGTAGCTCAATGGGAAAGTATTACCTAATGTTCACAAGACTCTGGGTTCATTTCTGCATACCACACACAAAAAACTCAAAAGTACAATCGTAAGAATTCTGGACATGGGAGTAGTAGCACTCACTTTTAATCCCATCCCTTGGGAAGTAGAGGCAGGAAGATCTCTTTGAGTTCAAGCCAACCTGGTCTATACAGAGAGTTCCAGGACAGCCACAGCTACAGGGTGAGACCCTTTCTCAAAAACCAAAAAGAGGGAAAAAAATTGTGTTGATGAAATGACTCGGGGTAAAAACATTTATCACCAAATCTTACATCTCAAGTTCAGCCCCACTCACATGCTAGAAGAAAGGAAACAATTCATGCAAGTTGTCTCCTGATCTCTACTGTCGAGTCACGAAACATATGTGTGTGTATGTGCAATGAATAAATGTAATCAGAAGAATTCTTGGGTCCTCTTCTTATGCTCTCCTCTGCCTGGCCATTCCTGGAAATACCTTTTTGTTTAAGAAGACTGTCTACCATCAATGTAATTAATTATTGATTAATTGCTCTGTTGGGAAGGAGGTTTGTTGCATGTGCGTGAGGTTAGAGGACAACTAGACAAGTCGATGTTCTCCTGTTTTCTCGAGTATGTTCCAAGGAGCCAGTTCGGGTCCCTATGTTTGTCGGCAAGTGCCTTGATCCACTGAGCCAATTTAGCAGCCCAGAGATTTAATTTAGTCACCGAATTCAAAGTCTACAATTAGATAGAACTGAAGCGTTTATGTAATTAAAGTAGAGAAGAAAGCCGGGCGGAGGTGGCGCATGCCTTTAGTCCCAGCACTTGGGAGGCAGAGGCAGGCGGATTTTTGAGTTCGAGGCCAGCCTGGTCTGCAGAGTAAGTTCCTGGACAGCCAGGGCTATACAGAGAAACCCTGTCTCGAAAAAACAAACAAACAAACAAACAAACAAAAAATAGAGAAGAAATGTTACTAGCTTATTATACCAATGAGTATGACATACTTTTCCCTTTTTGTTTTTTTCTCAAAACAATTTCTGTGAAGCCCTAGCTATGCTGGAATTTGCTATAGACCAGGCTGGCCTTGAACTCAAGAGTGCCTGCCTGTGCTTGCCAAGTGCTAAGATTAAAGGCTCTACCACCCAACCTAGCTAGATATACTTTTCATAACTGGAATTAAGAGAGAGGAGTAAGGCATATTATTTATATTCTTTATCCTATTTTAATGTTTGATATTAAGTATATAAACTTTTTTCTTGTAGGAGTGAACTACTATCTTTTATCAAAAAATTACGGGTAAGTTTTTTTTTATGTGATTACTGAATTTTAGGAATGACTGGAGATTTCAATTGCTGGTTTAATCACAAACAAAATGTGTGTTTATAGTGATCTTTATTGATCATGGGATAATCTGAATCAAGAGATGAATTTTGTACTTGTTGGTTTAACGAATACAGTGAGGTCTTTTTAAACTAAGAATGTCTTTAGCTAAGTAAGTGTGGTGAACAGTTCTGCACACTTGTAATACAAGCCCTTGGAGAGCTGAGATAGGATTTCAAATTTGAGGTCAGCCTGGGGTATGTAAGGAAATTATGTGTCAAAAAAATATACAAAAATAAAATCACAACCTTCCCAATCCCCTACCCCCAACATAAAAGTCTCCCCTAAATGTGTGAGGCTCTGGCTTACTTCTTAATTGATACCAATGTCATGTTTTCTTAATAGTCAATACTTAGGTTTTATTTTTTTAAATAACACTTTAAATGAATACATAGGTCAATTCTTTAGAGGTAGCTATAAGTCCTGTTTGGAAAGATAACAAAAGTTATATAAAGGAAGGTACTGGGGATATACTCAGTGGCTGAACATTTACTTGGGCTAGTGGGTAGGAGGTTGGGAGGGGTGGTTCAATTTCCTAGCATTACTCTTCCAAAAACATAGGAAAGAAAAGAATAGAGGAAAAAAACCTGATACAATAATGATTATAAGCTAAGGGTATAAATGCGATGATTTAAGTGTATATTATGTGCTATAATTTTATTGTGAAACTGAAAATAAAATTTAGTGTGCCTCAACTCTAGATGCCAAATTCCCAAAACATAAAGGTGTCTCTTGTAAGAAAATACTTGGCACTGAAGCCAGGCAGTGGTGGTGCATGTCTTTAATGCAAGCACTCAGGAGGCAGAAGCAGACAGATCTCTGAGTTCCAGGCCAGCCTGGTCTTACAGAGTGAGTTTCAGGACAGCCAGGGCTACACAGAGAAACCTTGTCTTGAAAAACTAGGGAAAAAAAAAAAAAGAGAGAGAAGGAAAAAAAAAAAATACTTGGAATTGGGCAGTGGTGGTGCAAGCCTTTAGGGAGGCTGAGACAAGTGGATCTCTGAGTTGTAGGCCAGCCTG
>JADRCC010485038.1:0-10649 GCA_019843855.1 Hylomyscus alleni
TTTTTTTTTTTTTTTATTTTTTTCTCTTTTTTTGGAGGGGAACCTGGGAAAAGCGATACTGTAAATAAAGAAAACATCTAATAAAAAATACAGACTAAAAAAAATAAAGTAATTTTGAATAAGCTGTTTAAAGAACAGAGGTATGTGTGGGGTAGAGGAAACAGAATAAAAAGACAAGTTACTTTGTTTTGCTTTTTAAAAGAGTCTTTGGTCATCACATCTGTCAGCAAGACTTTAGAAGCTCTCAACTCCATTTCTTTCCTATCATCTCTTTGTTACATCAGGGCTATGTCTGAATGTTGCTTGTGGACCTCAGACCAATCTTAGGCCTTTCTCTAGAATGTCAGTTTGCTGTTACTGAAACACAGCTCTAAAATGTGTTATTGAAATGTGGTATTCTTCTTCTTTCTCACTTTTTTTTCAATAATTTCCCTTTTAGCGTACAAGTTTAGTGGGAAGGTTTGAATTTGGTCCCAAGACAACATTGTAGCCCTATCTTGATGTACTTACATGACTATGAAAGAGTGTGTAGAAACAGCCTCCATTCCCACATGAGTTGTCTGGGCGCAGAAAGAGCCAATGAACAGGCACAGCTCTTTAGTCATCAGATAAATATTAATGGAAAGCTGAATGCTTGCAACTTGCTGTCAAACTCCACTGAATATACACTGTCTCATCACTTTCCTCTTACTCTTGTGCTACTGATAGGTCATGTGATTAGTTTCCATAATCATCATCTAGTTTTAGGACAATCTGCAACCAGATGATTTCTTTATTATATGGGCATTATTATATTATATAGGAATCACTCAGTAGGTTATCACCACCCTTTACTCCCTTCAGGTTTGAAAGTATCTCCATCAGAGCTATTTCCTACACAAGGCCTCAGATGTATGTGATGTTTTGAATTCATATATCACTTTCCTTCAGTAATAACCATCCATTCAGAGTGCTGAAGAGAATACAAACCCAGAATATAATTTTTAGTTCCAATATATGACTGTTTTAAAGGTCAAGTTACAAACATTTCTTCTATTCATTCTGTGTTTTGGGAAGAGGAAAATTTCCTAACTCATGATAGTTGATCTTTTTGAATTCTCTAAGTAATGTAAGAGTATTTCTCTATTTGTATTGCTGGCTTATTTTATCCTTAATTGCACATATTCCTGAATTGGAGTTGACCACTCTGTGATATTCAGCTGAAAACTTGGATGCTATTTCCTCAAATAAGTACTCAAGGGAACCACAGAAATAATTCCTCCTTGGGTTGCTACTGTTCCAGAGATGGCTAACTTCTTCTCCAAGGACTCTTTTTCCCTTGAATATATAGTCCTTGGTAAATGAAAGCTAAAAATTACCTTCACTGAACCCTTTCTAAATTTCCTAATAATTCTTCAGAAAGTAAATTTATTTTTGAAGGTCTTGTTGAATTAACCTTCAGTAGTTTATGTAATACGATAGACCATGAAGCTTACTTTTAAATATATTAGGAAGGTGATACTTAGAACTTGAAAAATGAAATAATATAAAGCAAAAGGCTCCAGCTAAGGTGAGTATAAAGGAGGGAATAAAGGGGGGGATAAATAACACTAAAGACCATTCTAGGAAGACACATAGGAGCTTCCCACTCTGGAAGCTTCACACACCACACACACACACATACACACACACACACACACATACATACACATACATATACACACACAAACACACACACATACACACACATACACACACACAAACACACACATACATATATACACACATACATACACACACATACACACACATACATACACACACATACATACATATACACACACATTCACACACAAACATATATACACACAAACACACACACACACACACACACACACGATCTAGAGTTTTAAAATAGAGTTAGTTACCTATAACAGTGCAACAATGACCTTTCTAGACAACAGAAGCTAATAAAAATTCTAGAACCAGGAATAGGAAACTTCTTTTGGTGGTTTTAGCCAGTGGAGTGCCAGACATTATAGAATGTTGTCATTGTTCTTGGTTAGCTTTGAGAACTTGATGGTAACACTCTATGCCTGAAGTACAATAGTAACAGAATATGGAGGGATCTAGATGGTACAGAGTCAGAAGCTTTAGCCCTACTAGATGGTTTCCATAGTGCTGAAAGTTACTATGCCCATGACTAGAGGTTCAAGTAATAATCAGTCTTATACAACAGTGAGCCTTGGAGACTACAGTAATGATTACTTGAGGTATAGTAATCTGGCCTGGCAAGATATGTTCAACAGGTTCAGTAGTGGCATGAATACCATGGGAATAACCAACCACTTTCTGGTTAGATTTAAGTCATGCTCCACAAGATGAAACTCATACCTAGCATTGGGCCTATGGCTAGGCGGGTTGACCCTACTATTATTTTTCAAAATGGACATACCATTAAACTGACTCCCAATAGATCTATGAATTTAACTGTCATTTGAGATCCTTTGATTTTATAGTTTTTAACTCAGTGACTTACAACTGGCCAAGGGGCAGAGAGCCAGAGACTGCAGAATGCTTGGTCCTAAATGGAGCATATATACTATAACCCTTTCTCCAGGCTCAGGAGTCATTGTGGAAGAGGGGTCAGAAAGACTGTAAGAGCCAGAGGCAGTGGATGATTACATGCAAACAGTGCCTTATGGATAGCTACATACATGAACTCACAGTCCAGTCAAAACTAAATCCCAGCATGAAGGTGGGAGTTGGGCATACAATCCTACCCTTAGCCACTGAGCTATGGAAAATGTAAGCTTCTAGGAGAGAGAGCAGAGAAAGTTTTCTCTAAGATGAGTCCTGGTGAGTCATCTATGAATCTGTGGAAGAGCATACAACCAAGAATATTCGGGCAGCATGAATTACTTTAAAGATTAGCTTTGGTTTGGTTTCTAGTGCCACAGTAAAGCCTTATTATCAAAATCAACTTGGGGAGAAAGGGGGATACTTCATCTTAGGACTCTCCAATCATATTCCATCACTGAAAGAAGTCAAGGCAGGAACTCACTACAGGAATTAGAAATCAGGCACTGAAACAGCGGCCACTGCTTCAAGGTGACACCACCCATACTGGGCTGTATTTTTCCACATTAATCATTAATTAAAACAATACCCTACAGATTTGCCTACAGCTCAATTTTACAGAAACACTTTTTCAACTAGGATCCCCTCTTCCCAGATATGGTTAGTTCTGAGTCAGTTTTACATGAAACTAATCATTCTAAGGTTTGAAAAAGGACAAAGATTCTAATGAATAGAAAGGAGAAATGGATTTGGGAAGAGCTGGGAGAAAGAGTTAAATATGATTAAAACATGTGTGAAACTCCAAAAGAATTATAAAAATTTAAAAAGTGAAAGGCACTACATATTGTACTATTTAGGAAGAACCAACATTTACCGTTTGATTTATTTTTCTCCCAGGTTTATATATATACCCCTCCCCATTTTATGGGTGATTTTATATTTTATTAAAATTTTAAATTACATTATAATTACATTACTTCTCCTTTTTTGGTCACTTCAAATTTGACTTATGTTCCCCTTACTACATTATTCAACAGGACCATTTTAAGAGGTGCTTATTACATATTTTAAGGTTATATACATTTATCCCAACATATTCATGTTTACTTATAAAACATGGGGTTTTTTTTAATCTAAATTAACTTCACAGAGAATGTTTTTACATATTGTTTTGATTGATTGTTTCCTTAAAGTACATTTTTTAGGATGAAAATTATCAGACAAAGTTGAAAACAAGCACACAAACAAATTCAACACTAATGTATATTTTTAATGGTTTTTCAGAACTATTTTCTACTTGACTTTCTTACCTTGTCCAGTAAGTTATTTTCTTTCTGATTATTTGGGATTCAGTAGTATCTTCCTTGGTATTTCTTATTGGCTCATTAACTGCATCAAATAGTCTTAAATTTTTATCAGTATTTTTACTTCTTTGGGAAATTTCTGTGGGTATATAGTTTATAGTTTTAACTATAACAGTTACAACTCTTACATTCATTCATGCACACACTTTACTTTTTGTTCTTCTTCTTTTTTTTTAATGAAACACTAAGCTGCTTGGTCAAGCCCTTCCATTTCTCCTGTTTGAGCAAGGAGATAGCACAATCTCCGTCAAAGACCTTTGTTAAATATGGATCTCAGCTCTAAGCCAGAACCTTAGCTGCCATTCCTTCACCCCAGGAATTTGGATGACCAATGGAAAGTTTTTGAAAGATACTTACAAGGAAAGTATTTGTGATTGTGATCTAGCGTAACTGAAAAGAATCTTATTGGGAAAATGTGAAATGAACTAAAATGTAATAATGTCTAGTGTTTTCCTCCTTTTCAATCTTGCCCATAGACCTAAGGATCTAAGTATCTAAAAGGTCGAAGTTCAAGTGACCCAAGTTCTATTTTGGTCATAATGGGGATATTTTAATATAAAGAATATAAATCCTATATACTTTATATACTATATAAATTCGGATAATAAATATAAATATAAAGTCCTATTTTCTATTTCCCCATTATTCACAAATGGGAAAATTTCAGGACACTACTTTTGCTTCTCTGGTTTTCTGCTTTTAAAATTCCTGACATGAGTCCATCTTTACTCTCTGTGTAGACACTGAGCTGTCATTGTTTGTGTCCTCCTCTTTGCATCCTTCCTGAGCTCTAGGATGCACAGGCTATAGTAATCTATGCTTGAGTGTGTGGTCACTGAGTAATGGGTTACTCAAAGTGACCATTAGGGTGATTCATGTTTTCAGCAGGACTTCAGATGCTTTTAAGTTCCATTTATGAGAACAAAATACTAAATTATGAAAGTCCCTAGCCTTTTAGTAAATAGTTGCTTTATTGCGAACACTTGGCATTTTGATCTTTGTGCTGTGTAAACATTTGAAACAAAACTGATGGATATTACGCTCACCAAGTTCTTGATGGATAACCTTTCTCATTCAACCTGGTTTCTCTTCTGCACTGAGAGTGAACTGTGGTGTTTTCAGTAGTATACAGTAGAATGCAGCAGGGTTTCTGAAATGTTCAACCATGGTTAACGTCATCAGTAACATCAGCATATAACACTGAAGAGAATTTTATAGTTTGAATCATTCCCAAAAGAGGTAGTAGTGGCCAGAAGGACACATGAGGCTAAAAAAGGGCAGTGTAGAGGTTGAAACACTCTAGTGCCAATAGCATGTATTTTCCAATGTTGACATTGAAATCATGTTTTTGAAAGGGTGGTAGTTTTTCTTTGCCTTGATTATGTTTTTCTGGTCTCCTTTCCCTGGTAATTATTGAACAGCTTTTTGAAAGACAAAAAGAAAAGGAAGTGGCACAAAGCCAGTCCATTAGTGGAAGAACATTTATGTTGCTTAGCTAAAGCCCTTCAAAGATTGAGTATTTGAATCTGCCAGTTCCCTGTATTTTCCTGTTGAATCTCTGCAGCTGCTGAGCATTGCCAATATGTAGACACAAGTAAGCTGTTTTAGGCTATTAAAATATAGATTTCCAAAATGAGGATATTTTCTTCTTGTCCTTCACTTTGGTGAGTAGGTTTTAAAATACATAAATTACAACTGAAGAATAGATTTAAAATCAGAAAAATGGAGAAATAAAGCAGTGAATATTTATCTTTTTATATTTTGCAGTCTCTGGCATCATGAACTTGCACTAAAGCCATTTCATTGCATTTTATTTAGGTTACCTAGACTGTGTAGAAGATCCCAAAGTGATTTCAGAAAAGGAAATTTGGAAAAACATATAGATGTCAATTAATTCTTTAATTAAAAGAATATTTTCTTTATTATCTTATTATAGATAATGTATACTATGTAATGTTTTGGATTCTTGTCTTAGAATTTTCATAGAAAAGCAATCATGTTTACCTACAGCTTGGCCCTTAATGGTATTTTATAGGAAATGTCTCCTCTCTGGAGTGAAATTAAAATATAGTACAGTACTACAGTCCTTATCACAAAGCTTTCTTTAATTCGGGAGAGAGTTTTGTAGAATAATTGATCAAAATTAACAAGAGGTATATGGAGAGATTAGCTAACATGTGCTGTCTAGTTCTTCCTTTCTGAAAGGCAGGTGTTTGAGGACAGACGAAAGTGACGAGATCATTCTATAATGGTGCCTACTCTAACTTCTATCCATGTCTGACTCATTCTGCCAATAGGCTTTCATTTGGTCGAACTTGACCACTTCTGTCACAACCAACATGAAGCCCATAGGTCCCTTCTCCTATTTATTTTTGATCTGTGTCTCTGTTGAATCCCCTTTTCTTATCCTTTCCACCATTTTAGTCCATGGTGGTCCCTATATATGGACAATGATTTGGGTTACTTTGTCTATTTTCTCATTTTCATGGGCTTCTTTGTCTCTATTGAACATTGGGAATTCCAGGGAGGTGTGAGGGATTCTTTCTGTGACCCCAAGCCTCAAGCCTCCTCTTGAAGTTGAGGTTGGGAAACTATTCTTGAGGAATGAATAGAGATAGCTAGCTGTTGAAAGATTGCCAGTGATGACTCTCTTTAACTCTTTGTTCATCTGTTGACAGTAGGTGGCTAGAAGGTTTCAGGCTAAGATGGTGATATCTAATCAAGCTGAAGGAAACTCAAGAAGAAGGAAGACCAAAATGTGGACATTTCATTCCTTCTTAAAAGGGGGAACAAAATACCCATGCAATGAGTAAAACATCTTTAATTAACTAGATATGTGTGTAACATAAAATATGGAAAATACTAATTGTCCATAAGTGAGAGAATGGATTAATAAAATATGTTGTAATAGTCATAAAGTCAAACATTTTAGAAAAGTCAGAGATTTTAAACAAAAATAGTGTAATTGTAAACAGCTCAGTGTACCATGATTTATGTAAGATACAATAAAACCAAAGTGTGAGTGCTTTGGTCCTTCTTAGAAGGAGAACAAAATACTCAGGAGCAAATATGGAGATAAAGTGTAGAGCAGAGACTGAAGGAAAGGTCACCCAAAGACTATCCCACCTGGGTATTCATCCCATATACAGTTTCCAAACCTAGACACTATTGTGGATGTCAAGAAGTGCATGCTGAAAGGAGCCTGATATGGCTGTCTCCTGAGAGGCCCTGCCAGAGCCTCACAAATACAGAGGCGGATGTTCATGGCCAACCATTGAACTGAGCATGGAGTCCCCAATAGAGTTAGAGAAAGGACTGAAGGATTTGAAGGGGTTTGCAACCCCATAGGAAGAACAACAATATCAACCAATCATACCCACCAGAACTCCCAGGGACTAAGCCATCAACAAGGGAATACACATGGCTACAGGATGGCTTTGTCATGCATCAATGGAAGCAGAGGTCTTTGGTCCTATGAAGGGTCCATAGATGCTCCAGTATAGGGGAATCAAGGGAGGGAAGGTGGGAATGGGTGGGTGGGTGGGTGGAGGAATACCCTCATAGAAGCAGGGGGAGGGAAGATGTGATAGGGGTTTCTGGGAGGGAGGGAAACCGGGAAAGAAGGTAACATTTGAAATTTAAATAAAGAAAATATCCAATAAAAATAATAAATAAAAATTAAGCAATACCAGGAAAAAAAACCATATACCTTAGTCAAATCATGTTTATCATGGGCATAAGGATGATTATGTATATATGTACATATGCTTATAAATTAAACATTAACCCAAAGTCATCCTATCATTTCTATTCCTGTGGTTTACTAATCAATATAGCTACTGCTAATTTTTCTTGGCTTTTGTCTTATTAGGGTCTCAACTTACTTGAACTTTGCCATGAGCATCTCATTGTCCATGAGTTCAAGTGACCAGTACAGATAAAATAACGCTCGCAAAAAATGGAACAAAAATACTTTTGTATGTATGTATGTATGTATGTATGTATGCATGTATGTATTGTATGTAATATATAAATTATACGACTTAAGTCTTGTGAAAGGGGATTAAAAAAAGTATAGCTGTTAGGAGGAGAGAGACAAATGTGCTGCAAATATGTTTATTCATTTGTTAATTAGAAAAAAATCTTTCCATAAGTAATGCACATAACCGAATTTATTTGAGTAGGAAAGAGGAAGATATGCTTTATGCTAATCATCCTTTTTCCTTTCTCTGCTTTAATGATTAATAAAATTATGTAAGTTACAGAGCTTTAAACAGAAAAATATTACACATGGAGGATAGGCTCAATGCTTTGTTTCAGCTTGATGAGGAAGATTACATATATGTTCCCTTGTTCCTGTAACAAATTATCACCAGGATTAATATTTATGGAATATTTATCATATATCATGTGTCAGTTTTCAGTTTTTCTAATTAGCTCATGGTTGTCTTGATTTGCATAATTTTGAATGATGATATTGCATTTAATGGATGTTCTACTTTCCAGGTGAATAGCACTGAGAGTTTGAATTGGAAGAGTTCAGATTTTAATGATTTCTTGTATGACTTTGTGGGGTTTGCCATCTCTTTTGAGTCTTAGTTTTCTTATTACTTAAAAGAGAAACTATGACCTTTGTTATCCTCAGAGCTGTTATCAAATGATGTTGCCCATATGTAAGACACAATAGTGTCTGCACAGCAACATTACATATTTATTTCTGATTATTTTTGACTTGAGAAATATTATTAAGGGAAAGAACAATGAAATAAGATTACAGACATGAATTTTATGTTCCAATGTAGCAAATGCAAACAAAAATACTCAAGGATTGGGTGAGATGACTCAGCGGTTAAGAACATTGACTGTTCTTCTGAAGGTCCTGAGTTCAAATCCCAGCAACCACATGGTGGCTCACAACCACCCATAATGAGATCTACGGTGTACTTACATATAATAATAAATAAGTCTTTGGGGTTGACCAGAGGGAGCAGAGGGCCTAAAAGTCAATTCCCAACAACCAGATGAAGGCTCCCAACTATCTGTACAGCTACAGCGTGTTCTCATATACATAAAATAAATAAATAAATCTTTAAAAATATACTCAAGGCTAAGAAAAATGATGACCTGGCTCCTTTTTCTTCAGTATTTAACGATAAAACAAAAATGATGCACTTGAAACTACACAGAGTTCAGTGTGCTAAGCTCTGCTGCTTAATCAACAGCAATCATGTCTATATTTTCCTATAGTTATAGCATCAATTAATAATGTAGAAAACAGGAAACTAGAAACATATAATATTTTTCTAAGAAAAGAATGTAGGATTGCAAACTGGTACAACTACTCTGGAATCAATCTGGAGGTTCATCAGAAAATTGAAAATAGATCTACCTGAAGACCCAGCTATACCACTCTTGGGAATATACCCAAAAGATGCCCTACCATGCCACAGGGGCATGTGTTTCACTATGTTCATAGAGGTCTTGTTTGTGATAGCCAGGAACTGGAAACAACCCAGATGTCCCACAACAGAAGAATGGATACACAAATGTGGTTCATTTACATAATGGAATACTACTCTGCTATTAGGAACAAGGACATCCTGAGTTTTTCAGGCAAATAAATGGAACTAGAAAATATCATCCTGACTGAGGTAACTCAGACCCAAAAGGATGTGCATGGAATATACTTGCTCATAAGTGAATATTTGCCAAAAAAATTAAAAAAGTACAGAATACTCAAGATACAGTCCACAGAACTCAAAAAGTCAACAAGCTGATGTTCCCAAGTGAGGAGACCTCAGTCCCACTTGGGAGAGAGAAGAAAGCAATCACAAGTGGGAAGGGAGGGACCTGGGAGGGAAAGTGTAAAGGGATGGGGCAGGGAGAGGGGAACCTGATCTGGTATTGGTTGAGGGAAAAGAACTGAAGCCCTGAGGACCAGCAGAAAGAATGGAAACAGGCAACCCTGGGGAAATAGGAGATTGGGGGGACCCTCCAGAATCCACCAGAGACCTGGAACGTGAGAGACTCAGGACCCAAAGGGAGGTATCTTAGATGAAATGCCCATAGTAGGGAGAAGGAACTTAAAGAGCCCACTGCCAGCAGGAAGACAGGGCATCAAGTGAGGGATGGGGTTACCATCCCACAGTCACATCTCTGGTGCATAATTGTCCCTGTCTGAAAGAATTACAGGGATGAAAATGGAGAGGAACCTGAGGAAATGAAGGTCCAGCAACAGGCCCAAAGTGGGATCCAGCTCAAAGGGAGGCCCCAAGGCCTGACACTACTTCTGAGGCTATGGAGCGTTCATGAAAAGGGACCTACAATGACTACCCTTTGAAACAAGCAGCTGAAAAAGTCAGATGCAGATATTTGCACCCAACCAATGGACAGAAGCAGCTAACCCCCGTTGTTGAATTAGGGAGGGCTGAAAGAAGCTGAGGAGAAGGGTGATCCTTTAGGAGGACCAGCAGTCTCAATTAATCTGGACCCCTGAGATCTCTCAAACACTGGACCACCAAAGAGACAGCATACATCAGTGATATGAGGCCCCCAACACACATACAGTAGAGGACTTCTGGGTCTGTGGAGGTATGGGATGTGGAACAGTTGGAGGGTGGTTGAGGGGTGTTACCTTCCCTCTTCACTTCAGCCATCGGACTTCTGGCAGCCTCTGCTTGGAGGCTAACACCTGGGAGCTAAGACAGAGGCTCTCTGTTGACTGTT
>JADRCC010485079.1:0-18767 GCA_019843855.1 Hylomyscus alleni
ACAATAAAATATGTACAAAACATCACTCAGTAGATTTTTCAATGGACATTATAAAGGACAAGTAGAAAATAACTGTAGGGGAAAACAGATCTTGAACAGATAATTGAAAAACCCTGGCTACTGTAGTTTATTCTTGTGCTAACAGTCATTATTACAGATGTGTGCAGCTCTAAAGAGGAGAACAGACTTCTTAGAAATGAGTTTCCTCACATTAAGTACAATCAGCTCTGAAGTCAGCCTTCTTAAGCTTGAGTGTCTTCACTTCCCTGTTAAGACTTTATAAGCGTCTTCCACATCCAGTTCAATTATGTTAATATTCAAGCAACTTCTGAGTTATGTAGAATTTTAAAACCTTTAGATGTCATGGGGCAAAGATGCACTCTTTGCCTCATCTGCTTCCTGGATCCTAGATGGCTTTATGTGATGCTACGTTTTTATGAATGAAGTCTCATAGTGATGGACTTATCAACCCGGAAGAGACTCTAAGCCAGTGGTTCTCAGGCTTCCTAGTGCTGTGACCCTTTAACACATTTTCTCATGTCATGGTAAACCCCTCACCACAAAATTATTTTTTTGTTGCTATTTGAAAACTACAAATCTGCTAGTGTTATAAATCATTATGTACATATCTGTTTTCCAATGGTCTTAGAAAACCCTTGGGAAAAGGTGGTTTAATCCGCGAAGGGGTTGAGGAATGGTGGTCTAGGAAATCTGAGATGACATAGTAGTTCGTAATGGATAATTCAAGGAAACAGATCTATAGATGAACCATTCACAGAGTCTATAGGCAAGAAACAGAAACGTGCTGATCTTTGGCTTGCTCTCCCCTTTTTAAATTCAATCCGGTAACCAGTTCATGTATGGGTATGCCCTCAATTACAGCAGGTGTTCGTTTCTCTATTAAGTCTCTACAAAAACACCCTCAAAGATACAATTAGATGTATAATTCCTAGGTGATTCTAAGTCCAATCAAGTTGATAGTGAAGACTGCCTGGCACAACTCTCACCTTATGAATGTGACACCCAAACACATAAAATAATAAACAATCATAATTCTTCACCCTTGGCCTCTAAACACTCACACTAATTTTATAATGCAAAGTATATTTAAAATGTCTCTAAAAGTCTGTGTAATCCTTAAAAGTCCCAACACTATTCCAAAGTCTAAAAAATCACTTTTGGTACTCAAGATAAAGTTTTTACTGTGAGCTCCTGCAAAATCAGTTACATACGTCCAATGGCTCCATCTAAAAATTCCCATTCAAAATTAGCAGAATGAGGATACAACATGGAAAGATCATAGCAAAACAAAACTGAAAACTGCAAGAGCAAATAACAAACCCTGAAACTTCTGGACTAACATCCGGTGTCTATGGTGGCATCATCTTGACTCCAAATATACAACTTCATTTCTGTCACCTGCTGTGACGGCTCTCCTTGGTTGTCAGTTTGACTATACCTGTAATTAACCAGGATCTGAGCTTCCAGGTGTACCTGCAAGAGAGATTTTTCTAATTGCATCATTTGAACGGAGAAGACCCACCTTAATTTTAGACCTGTTGATGTGAGAAGATCTACCTGAAATCTGGACCAGAACTTCTGGTGGCAGCCTATGTAAAGGACAGAGGAAAAAAAAAAGAAATGCTTGCTCCTTGCTTGCCTGCCCCCACTCTCAATGGCAAGACCATTCTTTTATGGGTGATAGAGCCTACTTCAGGACTCCTGTGCACACTGATATCCAGATGAGAAGTCCAGTCTCCTTGACTTAATGTGGCAAAACTTTACCTGGGGCAATGATATACACATCTAATCACCCCATGACAATAAATGCTAGAAGTCCATCTCAAACATGCAACCTGCAAAGGAGAATCTCAGACAAGCCAGGCTGCAAAGAATACTCCGAGACCAGATCAGCTAGCTGCCTAGAAGAATCCAAAACCATCCAAGCTTCCTGGAAGAGGTTTAGGAAGCTCATGACAGACAAAAGTCCAACTCGAGGTACAACCAAAGTCCAACTGGATGAACCAATGGGTATTACTGGCATTACTTGCAAGAGCCAAAATATCTCACAGACATCTGCAACACCAAAGCTCCCACAAGTATAGGGGACAGTTCAATAAAAATCTGTGAACCTGAGCACACTGCCTGTAGGCAGCTCAACAAGTAAGAGAATGTTCTTTTCTAGTGACTCTGTTCCAAACCTCTTCCAGGCAACTCAGGTGGTTTTGGATTCCTCTAGGCAGCTGGTCTAGTCGCAGAGAATTCTTTTCAACTTGTATGGTCTGAGATTCTCATTTGCAGAATGGTTCTCCTGAGATGGACTGCTAGGATTGATTGCTAATGCTGGCAAGGAGGAGCCTAGTGAATCTGATCAGTTTCAGGGACTTCCTGAAGCTATTTTGAGCTGTTTGTTCCTGTTTAAGACTGGATTTTTGAACTCTCCATCAGTAGACAACCATTGTTGGAATAGTCAGATCGTAACTTATAGGCCACTATAATGAATCCACAAATGGAGTACATACATACATACATGCAAGCATACACACACACACACACACACACACACACACACACACACACACCTATGCACCCATTCTACACCCACTATATTCTGTTTTTCTAAGGAACCCTGACTAATGCTCATACTGATAGCTATCTCTCATGGGCTGGTTGTCATGGGCTACCCCATGTTTGCAATGTTTCATTGAGGGTGTCCTATGGGACTTGAAGGTCCACTACTCCATCTCTGTTACATCTTAGGCTTTATCCTAACGGCCTCATGCAATGACTTCTGAGAGCTTCCTTGCAAACGCTCTGACACGATCACACATTGCCTACAGCGAGAAGCTTTTAGAAATCTTGGCAGTTTTTCCACTGTGCCACCGTAAAGAATAAGGTTTGTCTTAATGGTTCTAATCTCTAGGAACTGGAGCCAATTTCTCCACACTCTTCTTACATGTAACATTAAACTCACTTATGTGCCTTTCCTTACCAAACTGCAGATTTCTCATGTTTTCCTGACTTCCTGCTGTGGATCAAAGAGCAGTGAAGAGTAATCATGCCAGAGTGGACGCTATGCTTCCTTGAAAATTTCCCAACCAAGCAGCTTATTCTAATCCTTTTGGATTCAGCCTCACAGAAATTTTTCAGCCCCATGTATAAAAAAAACCCCAGGAGATTCTTTGCCAGAATAGCGTATGAATGCCCCCTAGGCATGTTTCCAACAGTACTTGTTCGCTTTAAGTTATTAGATTTTTTTTGTCTGCATTTTTATTGTCCTTCTGTGGTTTCGGTGTGTCCAACAGAACCATCACTTCTGACCCGCCTATAGCATCCCAGGGCTTTTCTAGCCCACAGCCTCAAAGTGGTATACATTCTTCCCATAAAGTGATGTCATAGGCTTCCAAACTGTGTGGTCAGGCTATAACAGCTACAATCTACTTCTTGAGAACAGTTTTTGGACTAGCTCCTTTTCTCAAAATACCTAACAAAAACAACTCAAGGAAGAGTTGATTTGACTCGTACTTTGAGAAAATACAGGCCATCCAGCGAATTGGGCATGATGGCAGGGCTTGATGGCAGGTAATCACTCGGCGTCTGCTGTAAAGGCAGGGAGGGTAACTAATGGTGCTCGGCTTGTTTTCTCTATTTCCCCATTTTTTTTTATACTGTTTGGGACACTCTGCCAAGAAATGGTTCATATTTAGGTGATATTTTTCCTCCTTAGTTAAAACACTCTAGAAACACTCTGAGAGCTATACACAGAGATATCTTTCCTTTTGTGATTCTAAAACTGGCTAACAATGATGCTTACCAAAACACTGTCCTCTGGATATAAATATATTCATTTGATATAAATATATTCATTACTGATATAAATATATTCATTTGCTTTAAAGAGGAAAAAACTTTATTTCACTTATACAAACTCTCAGAACTATGTTGCTGTTGACTTTTGAAATTCATTTTGTGAAAAGAGTTTGTATGCCAATAAATAGTTTACTTTTCTCGATATATTATATGATTTTTTCAGTTTTCTCTTTCTTTTCTTTCTTTCGTTTTTATTTTCTATTTTCCCCTTTAGCTGCTGTCAGTTAAATACCAGGCATCTTATACACTAAGCCAGTATTACATAACTCTATTGCAGAGATGTACTCTGATTTCCATAATTTAATGTCAGGAGGTAAGAAACAGCAATACACATGCTAATTGGGACAAGTGAAAAACCTTAGAGTTCTCAGCCCGGTGTAAAGAATTACAAGCAACTATGAAATGTTGAGTGGGAGAAGAAATGGACTTACTCCAGAGAGAGCACAGCAATTGGTTTTCCAATATCAACTAGTCATCTCTAAAAGCATATATGTCCTAACATTACTTAGGCCGAGCAGGTTGTAAATTAATGTATTTTGGATTATATATGCATATGTATATATGTGTGTAGCAACAATTAAGGATACAAAGATCAAAATTCTGAAAGAGAACAAAAAAGGACTGAAGAAAATGGAAAGGGAAGGGAGAAATGATTTAATTAAGATTAAAAAAAAGATTTCAAAAGAAATTTAAAAAGAACATAAATCACATGAAACTCAAGAAGAAGGAAGACCAAAGTGTAGATACTTTGGTCCTTCTTAGAAGGGAGAAGAAAATACCCATGGAAGGAGTTACAGAGACAAAGTGTGGAGCAGAGGCCGACAAAATGACCATCCAGAGACTGCCCAACCTGGGGACCCATCCCACATACAGTCTCCAAATCCAGACACTCTTGTGGATGCCAACAAGTGCTTGCTGACAGAAATATGTTATATCTGTCTCCTGAGAGGCTCTACCAGTGCCTGACAAACACAAAAGTGGTGGCTCACAGCCAACTCTTGGACTGAGCACAGGGTTCCCAATGGAGGAGCTAGAGAAAGGACCTAAGGAGCTGAAGGGGTTTGCAGCCTCATAGGAGGATCAACAATACGAACTAACCTGTAACCCCAGAACTCCCAGGAACTAAACTACCAACCAAAGAGTACATGTGGTGGGACTCATGGCTCCAGCTGCATATGTAGCAGAGAATGGTCTTGTCGGGCATCAATGGGTGAAGAGTCCCTTTGTCCTGTGAAGGCTCTATGCCCCAGTATAGGGGAATGCCAGGGCCAGGAAGCAGGAGTGGGTGGGTGGATGAGCAGGGGAGAGGGGGAGGAGATAGAGGGTTTCTGAGGGAAACCAGGAAAGGGGATAACATTTACAATGTAAATAAAGAAAATATCTAATAAAAATAAAGAAAAAGAAAGGAATTTTAATATTTGCTTTGTGTTAGGAACAGTCTGCTCTTAGATTACCTCTGTAACTTTCATTCACATCTTTCTCAGACCTCACTCCTGTGGCTCCTTTCTCTAGTTGCACATATGCTATTAGTCTATAATCTCCACTTCCTGTTTTATCCAGGTGAAAATTCTTCCAGCATATATTTGCCTCAATTCATTGGACCTCTCCAGGAATACCCATTTTTTTATCTTCCTGACTATCTGGTTTAAAAAAAAAATACATTTCTGTCCTTTTTAAGCCACTGGCTTTTCTACCCCAACCCTCTCCAGCATTTCTTTGAGGAAGACCACATGACCAAGCACACATTCAATGACTTGCTAAAAGGGGTCACTGTTCAGAAGTATTTAATCTGATGATTAACTCCAAAAAGGCTATATCTATATCAGACTTAGAAATGGAAAAATGAATAAGTGGATTTAGAAAAATAATAGGCTCAGGCTTTTAAAACAGCATTGCAAAAGATACTCTAATTCCTTAGCAATATATTTTAAAAAAATAAAACATGGGAAGTATTTCTGTCCAGCAACCAAGCTTGAACTGCAGAGTCCGTCTTTACACAGATGCTTCCTTAGTAGTTAAATTCTGCCTGTGGGATAGTTATCAGTGGAGCTCCGTGCTCAGGGGGAAACTGCTGTCTACTACATGTAAATGAGTTAGTCAAACTGACATCATATAGCTTATTATTATAGATGCAGAATCTTAGCAATTAATGACAGTAGAGGTCTTTCCAAAGGAGAAAACTGTAAGCATATGCAAGCTGGTAAAGACAATAACAGGTGAACCATGTTAGGTTGAGCCTACGCAAATTGTTTGGATGCCTTATCATTGTTGATCGGTTGTATGTATCATATATACATGTATACAGGAGGCTACCTTCTCAGTACGCTGGGTGCTCCATGAGAACAGAGACTTAATGGTTGATAGATCTTTCTGTTTAATGTAGTAGCTGCTATAGAAGTGTGATTTCTGAACAATGTCAGAAAACATGAAGTTCATTGACATTTGTCGAGTATGTCTGCTGGATATAGCAAAAGAGATGAAGAAGAGAATAAAGAAAGCAAGGAAAATGTGTATAATGAAGAAGAGTAGAGACAACACTTCATAGGTGTTGTGAATAAGATGAAGACTTGTTCCTCATTCTATCTTTGAAAATGTGGAACAAAAATCAATGCCAGCAAATAATTCCAACAGTGGGTGTCAGTAATGAAATACTGGTGATTATAAGAAGAAAAAGAATACCTGTTCATGATAGCTCCCAAAATGGAAAAATGGACTTTGAGAGTTGCATTCACATATGACATAAGAAAGAAAAGCATATAAGGCATTTTATACACTTTATGTAAAAGATCCTGAAATATTTGTAAAAAAATAAATAAAAGAGAAAGGCCTGCTTTTTATATGGGTTATCTGATTATTAACACATTATCGAGCTCACTAACAGTCTTTTTAAGATCTCTTTTCCTGCACGAACCATGTTTATGATGAAGATTATTCGGAGATTAATGAGGTATTAGAGAGGAAAAATTTTATATATTTTTTCTCAGTTTGAAACCAAATAACTTGAATTCCATGAATATTTATTGGCTGGTTCAAAGTCTTATGTAAAATTAACAACCCCGCAATTGAAGTGTTATATGATTGCTGGGTAGATGATGGAAGGGACTGAATAGTATGTTATAAAGATGGAGAAAACAAGAGTCATATGTGTCTCCAAACGATACCCCATAGTTAATGGATAAATTGCTATGATGTCAGTTCTGAATGCACAGACGCATTTCTACTGTTAATATAGTTTAAAATTTAGACTATTACATAAACATTTTGATAATGCTCATTGAGAATTCATTCACTGAGGTAACTATATGGAGGACATATATATGAGAATGCATTAGAAATGACACAAAATATACATCCTTGAGAGAGTTTTGAAACCACTCTACAGAATCTAAATGCAATGAATCAGAATAAATAAGCTCTATACCTTCCCTTGGAAAATTAATGCTCTCAGATGAGAAATGGTTTACAGGAATTACTTAGAGTGTGAGGATTGTGAAGTTTTTGTAGCTTTCAAATCTTGACTTTGTTCCTTTGGTCTGTCTATTATACCTTCAACTTTCCTAAAAAGACAAAACCATACAGTTTTTTTTTTTGAGTTTTGTTTGTCCATTTTTAAAAATGTGGTTTATTTAATGGAATACTATTCAGCTATTAAAAGTGAGGATATCAGTGGATAGAAATAGAAAATATCATCCTGAGTAAGCTAACCTAGGTCCAAAAGGACATGAATGGTATGCGCTCAGTGATAAGTGGATATTAGCCAAAAAGTACAAAATACCCATGATACAACCCACAGAAATTAAATTTAACAAGGAAGGCCCAAGTGAGGATGCTTCAATCCCACTTAGAAGGGGGAACAATCATAATCATGAGAGGCAGAGAGAGAAAGGGACTCGAGTGGGATAGGGGAAGAGAAGGGGAAAGGGAGGGCAGGATCAGGCATGGGGGAGACAGGAGAGAAGCGCAAAGGGCCAGAAGAATGAATGGTAATACGCAGCTGCCGGGAGCAAGGGGTATGGGGAAACTCTATAATGACCCAGAGACCTGGGATGTGAGAGGCTCCAAGGACTCCATGGGGATTACCTTAGCCAAAATGTCCGGCAGTGGGGAGAGGGAACGTGAAGAGACTACCTCCAGTAAAAACCCCAGTGAAGGGATGGGGTTACCAACCCACCTTCAACATTTTTGATCCAGAACTGTTCTTGTCTAAAAGAAATGCAGGGAGAAAAAATGGAGCGGATTGAAAGAAAAGTCATGGAGTGACAGGCCCAACTTGGGATCAATCCCATGGTGGGGGACGCCAAACCCTGATACTATTACTGATGGTATGTTGTGCTTGCAGGCAGGAGCCCAGCATGGTTGTCTTCTGATTGGTTCTACCAGCAGGTAACGGAGGCAAATGCAGATGCTTACAGCCAACCATTGGACTGAGGTTGGGGACCTCTATGGAAGAGTTAGGTGAAGGACTGAAGGATCTGAAGAGGATGGCAACCCCATAGGAAGACCAACAATGTCAACTATCTTGGACCCCTGGGAGCTCCCAAAGACTAACCCACTAACCAAAGAGCGAACATGGGCTGGTCATGCCCCCTCCCCCTCTGCACATATGTAGAAGAAGACTGCCTTGTTTAGCTTCAGAAGAAGAGGATGCATTTAATCCTGTGAAGTCTTGATTCCTCACAATAGGGGGATGCCCCGGGGTGGGGGATTTAAGGGTAGGGAGGGTAGAGGTGAGGGGGAGTGGGAGTGGTTGGTGGGAGGAAGTATGTAGGGTGTGCGTGGGTGGGGGAACACCCTCAGAGGCAAAGGGGAGGGTGGGTGGGGTGTTGAACTCCTGGATTGAGGACCATGAGGGGGCAACTTTTAAAATGTAAACAAAATAATTAATTAAAAAATAAAGTTAAAAACAAAACAAAACAATTTAGGGACAGAGTATACACAGAAAATAAATACAGACTTTTTTTTTTTAACAAGCAAAACAGTAATTTTCCATTCCCAGTTCAATGCTATATATTTTATATGACAGTGAAGATTACAGTGAGTCTTTTTGATGTTAATCTGAATGAACATATTCATTTGGAAATACAAAAGAATAATGTATGTTTGATGTCTTCCACCTTGATCAACAAAACTTGAGTGTGAAAAACACCCTTCTCTAGTTTGGGGATACAAATATGATCAAGAACTTGGAAATTGTGAGGAAGCTATGTGAAGCATCTGGGTTTTATCTTTACTAGGTGGAGACAGAGGGATCAGAAGTGCTATCATCTTTAACCCTTTGTTCTACAGGTGAGGAACTCGAAGTTAAGTCAGTCAAGGATGCAGAGATAGCTTGTAAATGACATGGTATCACAAGATAAGTAGATATATAGATATGGCTTTATATTCTGCCTTTTTGACATCTTGTAGCTTAGCTGACACTAGAGGAGGCCACTGTTCTCCAAAATAGCTATCTCCTAGAGATAATAAATTACTCATTCCTGTGCATGACTTATATAAGCAACTGGCCAGTCCAGGACCCATACCCCTAATCCCCTTCTATTGCACTTTTACATTCCAGGTCACACATTTTCCTCTTATCTCAGGTCTAGAAACCTGAGAAATGACAGTAGTGTTTAAACTTTAGAACTCACATAAAAAATCCAAATTAACCACTCCTAAATGGTTGACCTGAATGCGCCTTACCCTTTCCCTCCTTTCACACTCAGTGCTCCTCTCTCTCTCTCTCTCTCTCTCTCTCTCTTTCTCTCTCTCTCTCCCTCCTTCCATCCCTCTCTCCTCCCTCTCTCTCTCCCTGTCTCCCTCTCTCCTCCCTCTCTCCCTCCCCCCTCTCCCTCTTTCCCTTTCTCCCTCCCTCTCTCCTTCTCCCCCCCATGTCTCTCCCTCCCTGTCTCCCTTGGGAGTTTGACACATGTCATTATAGAAAATATTATTAAAGCAAGTCCATGATAGTCCATCTGCAAGTTGGTGACCAAGGGTATTTATTAGAAGCCTATCCCAAGACAAGTCCAATCTTTCTGCGTCTTCCAAACCTGGGTGGCTGGCAGTATAATATCTTCATTTGGAAGATGAAAGTATGAGAATTTGGAGGATGTAAGATATCTCCTAGTTCAGCATCTCTCAGAGACTAAAGGCCAGACTACACCAGCTGCAGGAAAGAAGCAAGATTTTTAATTCCTTCTGCTTTTGTGTTCTATCTAGATATCTGCTGAAAGGATGATGTCTTCTAAAACTAAAAGCAAATCATCCATCTCTTAGTCCATCAACCACTGGGACAGTTTTCTTGACCTCACAGATAAACTCAGGAAAGATACTTCTCTAGTAATATATGTACCCTTTAATCCAGTCAACGTGACAAACTATAATCAAATTGTATTATTTAGCAGGGTTTACTTGATTTCAGTGACTGTTCTGCCATTTGTTTATATCACACAGTCCTGCTAGATCCTTTCTTGCTCCAGGTTACTTATTTAATGTGCAGCTTGTCTTTTTGAATATTCTAATATTCACTAATAACTAGGAAGATCTCATGAGACACCAGGTAGGTTGATAAAGTTGTTATGGGAAGAGCAGAAACTGGGAGCTCGGGAACCCAAACAAAAGAACCAACTCCAAATCTTTTCTGAGCCCCTAGACAAAGATTAAAAGAACAGGTCTCTTATCTGCTTTCAGCTTTCCACCTGAGGTGGTTCAAAGGTGGGACAGTTGACCTTGACATCTCTTACCAGTCAGAAATACTGAACATCCAGTTATATACTATCAAAATCAGTATAAGTATTGGGGTTATTTATAAATGTTATTATATGTAAAGTTTTTGATTATACTTACTCTTCTCACCAAGAATAATGCTCACTTGAGAGTCTGAGAAATCCCCTGTGGTTTGAAATCACAGTGTGTCCTTAATTCCACCAATTCGGGTTTGAATTCCATCTCTTTGCATTTCACATTCATCTAAATTATAGGTTAAAGGGAATGCTCAAGCAGGTTTATTGTATTTCTATGTTTCCAACAAGGTTAATGAAGTTCAGTCCTTCAGCTGAATCTGAAAATGAATGAATAAAAGGATGATTATTGTAGTTGTATTTTGAAACTACTGCACAGAGCCAGAGAAAATCATTATAATATCCATGCCTATAAATAAACCCATGGTAATCATGTGAAATTCTTTCCTTTTTAAAAATATCAGTGTGTTTTGTATTTTGTACCCAATGTTCAGGGGCAAATTAGTCTCAGATATGAAATGTTATATAGAACAAGATGGATGTTTCCCCCAAATGCATTCAGAATAGCAAATAATTATCTTCTGCTTCTCTTATTCACATCAATTTTAATGGGGTCTCTGGAGACACTAACTCCTACAACATATATGGTATAATATATTTTATATTGGTATAATATATTTTAATGTCATGGAAATGTGATCTAAAAAGGAAAATACTCGCATATTTTCGTCCATACAGCTTATCTTGGAAATAGCAAGAGTGGCCTTTATTCAAGATTCACTAATTCATTATGGAAATGTAATAAATAGTTTGATGTAAAGGGTATTTGTTAAAACTAACCATCATGTTCAAAATCCCTCTGTTGGCTTTAAGTGGTGTAATTTTAAAGAACAAAAAAAAAAAATCACAAAGGGAGTAGCCTTAATACGATGACTCCATCAGGAAGACACAACTAATGCTGTCTTTTCAGCATGATTTCTTCCTTGCTTCTCTAGAATTCAGTAGGACACTAGTGCTCTCACCCCACGTACCTGATGCCAATGCAAACACACCAGAGGTTGAATAACACTAACTACTTTTCGCAAGTTTGATCAAGATGTTACCCAAATAAATTCAAGGGATAGAAATGCAGAAAACCAGTTCCAGAATTGTATCTTTTTAATGTGTATATATATGTGCATACACACATGCACACACACACACAAACACACACGCACACACACACACACACACACACATGTATGTATATGTGTAAGCAAGCACATTTACCACAGAGTTCATGTTGAGGACTAAGGACAGCCAATAGGAGCCTCTTCTATCCCTTCATCACTTGGGTCTTAGGCATTGAACATAGGTTGCCAAGTTTCATGGCAAATACATCACCTACCAAAGTTATTTTACTGGCTCTTATTTGGTGTTCCTTTTCAGAAACTGCCCTGACATTTTTTATTAATTTCTACTGCCTTCCAAATGCTAAGTAAGTTATTTAGTCTGATAAAATATTGGTAAGTGAGTTTTGTTCATGTGGCATGATACGGACCTTTGCTTTGTGCTGAAAACTATTTAGTATGTTATTTTTCCTAAAGCAACTCTAAAATAGTCTAAAATATTTAAAACAATATGACAGTGTTTGGGCTCAGCTTCTATATAATATAAATGGGTAATGTTTATATGTGGAAGATTTAACCATAGATTATTATATATGAGTCCCAAAGATTTCATGATAAGCTATTTCCTTTTATGCAAATTTTACATTATACCTAATAAGTTCATGAAAAAACAATGTTTGCCAATGGAAACTGGTGATGCTTGATCACTGGGAAAGTTATAATAATCCAACATTCTAAATCATGTTTAAAAAAGGCAGAATCCATTGCAATATGGATAGAGCTCTGAGTCTCAATGAACCATTGGATGGTATTCCTCATAACGTGACATATATTCGAGCAGCTTTGGTTTATTCTCTGTTTACTGAACATGTTTGGTTTTATTGATTCATGACTACTTAAAATGTTTAAATTAGAAAAAGGCATACACTTTTTTACTAAAAGATGCTTCAACTTAGAATAATTATTCTGTACTAAAGAAAATATGGGCTCAATGTTGCCATCTTCTGATATTTTTTAGAAAAAAAATAGAAGCTGAGATTATATCAAAAATTGTAATTTATAAGTATTGTCAGAGCCAAATATTATTTATAAAACTAGGTACTAATCTCTAAAATGCCTATATATGTTACCCAAACCAGTTTGGGTGCTTCTTGGACATTCTAAAATTCTATTCGTAGGGGAGAGTATCAAAGATATATTTTTAGTCCCAAAATAAAAAAACAAAAAGTCAAAACCTTCCTTTGTATCATCCAGAGTTGAAACTCATGGCATGAGAGCTTCTGTATCAGTCATTTGTCATTTAATATGTATGATAATTTAGATATATTATTCCTGAGCTCAAACTTTAGTTTAACCAGTTATTTTGAGTACAGAGACATAGTTACATACATAAACAGAGCACTAATACACACACACACACACACACACACACACACCACCTTAATAAATATTAAAGTATTATTTTCATCTCAGGAAATTGTAAATCAACTATATAAAAATGAAAGGAGGACGATAAAATATACCAACATTTCAGTGAACATAAGAAAAATGAATTATGGATGCCATTATATATCATTCATGTTTAAAAGAACCTTTGTAACATGAATATTCAGTGTACAAAACATTGTTATAAATCAGCCATCATCAGTGAGAGATTTATCTTACTTTCCTGTGCTACAATAACTCAATGCTTCTTGGGAAGAAAAATAAAGAATAAATTGCTAAATTTGCTAAAACTTATTATTATCTAAGAAAATACCAATTGATTGGAAACTGCCATAGTATCTAATGTTCAATTCTTCCACAATGAGGTAATTTATTGATTCTCTGTTAAAAGGAAAAAACGACGTTGTTTATAATAGATAAAACGATGCTGTTCTGGGGTTACCACTTTTACAGTTCAAATGAAAAGATTTGTAGGGGCCAGGCAAGCTACATACGAATAATATTTTCTGAACTTTGGTGGTAAATCTTTGAGAAGTAATATAGTTTACAACAAATCTTTGCATAACACAGTCCATGCATACAAGTGCCACATTTGGGTTTGGTCTAATAGCCATGCATCTTAAGCCTTGTTTTCCTACCTTTTTAATTCAGAGAAACTTATTAAAATATTGATATGCAGGGAGAGTGTAATATCTACAGGCCAGGATTCTTTGAATACATTAAAAGAAATGAATAAGATGCTGACTTCCATTCCTATTTTAAATAGTACAAGTGATATTTATGTGGAGGTGTGCAAGCTTTCTAGATTGTTACCTATATTTTGGTGCAGGTTTTATAAAACACTATTCATTTCATAACAGGTAATCTCCATGTCTAGCACATTTTAAAATACCACATCCTTCTAATGCAGACATCCAGATAGCCCAGCACCATTTGTTGAACATACTGTCATTTTGCCTGTGCGTGTTATTAGATTCTTTATCCAAAATCAACTGTCAATATGTATATGGATTTTTCTGCATCTTCTATTGAAACACATTGATCACATGTGTACTTTTATGCCAATTCTATGTGGTTTTTATTACTATAGCTCTGCAGTAAATTTGAAATCAGAAATAGTGGTGTATCCAGAAATTCTTTATTATTAAGAATTATTTTAGCTATCCTGGGTTTTGTTTGTTTATTTTTCATGTGAACTTGAGAACTGTCTACAAGCATAGCAGAGTATCATTAATAGTGTCAGAAATTAGTTACCTTACATGGAATGTGTTTCAAGTTGGGCCAGTTATTGGGTAGCTATTGCCTCGATTTCTTCTGCCACTTTAACCCTGTGCATCTTATAGGCAGCACAAATTTTGGGTTGAAGGTTCTATGGTAGGGTTGATGTGCCCTCCCTCCACTAGAAGCCCCACCTGGCAACAGGAGGTGGCCAGTTCAGTCTCCATATCACCTTCTGGGAGAAATCTTAGCTAGGGTCATCCCCACGGACTATTCAGAAGCTCCCTAATCCCAGATATCTAGCTACTACCAGAGGAGTCCCCCATCATTTGCCATTCTAACTTCCAGCCCTTTCCCCACACCTGATTCCCATACCTTTTCCTTTCTGTACCTCAACTCTCAACCAGTTTCCTCCCTCTAATCACCTCAGATGAATATTTTATTTTCCACTCAGTAAGATTCACACATTTCCCCCCCATGGGCTCTCCTTATTATTTAGTTTCTTTGGATCTGTAAATTGTAGTAGGGTTATCCTGTACTTTATGGTTAATGTCTACTTATAAGTGAAGCCACACCATTACCTCATTCAGGATGATATTTTCTAGCTCCATCCATTTGCCTGCAAATTTCATGATGTCTTTGCTTTTAATGGCTGGATAGTATTCCATTGTGTAGCTGTACAACATTTTCTTTATCTACTTTTCAGTGTTCTTTGAAGTTGTTCTGAAGGATTGTGTTGGAATTTTCATGGGGATTGCACTGCATCTGTAGATGCTTTTTGTAGGATGGTCACTTTTATTATGTTAATTGTATGGATCCATGAGCATGGAGGATCTTACTACTTTCTGACATCTTCAATTTCTTTCTTCAAAGACTTAAAGTTTGAGTCAAACACTTTCACCTGCTTGGTTAGTGTTACCCAAGATATTTTATATTATTTGAGGTTGTTCTTAAAGGTGTTATTTCCCTGATTTCTTTTCTCAGTCCATTTATCATTTGTAAGTAGGAGGACTACTTAGATTTTGAGTTTATCTTGCATCCAGTTACGTTGCTGAAAGTGTTTATCAGCTGTAGGTGTTCCCTGGTGGAATTCTTAGGGTCAATTATATATTCTATCATATCATCTGCAATTAAAGAGTTTTTGCTTTTCCCCTTTTCAATTTGTGTCCTCTTGATCTCCCTCGGCTGTCTTATTGCTCTAGCTAAAACTTCAAGTTCTACATTAAATAGATTTGGAGAGAGTGAAAAAAATCTTGTCTTGTTCCTGCTTTTATTGGAATTACTTTGAGTTCTTCTTCATTTAATTTGATTTTGGGTATAGGCTTGCTGTGAATTGCCTTATTATGTTTTGGCATGTCCCCGGTTGCCTAATATCTCCAGGATTTTTATCATAAAGGGGTATTAGATTTCTTTCAAGGGCCTTTTCTGTATCTAATTAGATGATTGTACTTTTTGTTTGTTTGTTTTTGTTTTTTTCATTTTTTCTTTTCTGAGACAGGGTTTCTCTGTATAGCCCTGGCTGTCCTGGAACTCACTCTGTAGATGAGGCTGGCCTCGAACTCAGAAATTCGCCAGCCTCTGCTTCCCAAGTGCTGAGATTACAGGCGTGTGGCGCTACTGCCCGGCATGTTTGTTTTTTTTTTTCTTTTACTTTGTCTATATAGTAGATTACATTTACTGATTTTTTACAGATTTTCAAATATTGAACCATCATAGAATCTCTGGGATGAAGGGTTCTTGGTCATGGTAGATGAAGTTTTTGATGTTTTCTTAGATTGAGCTGCATAAAACACAAGTCCAACGGAATCAAAGACCTCAACATAAAACAAGATAAACTGAATCTGATAGAATGCTAAGTGGGAAATAGCTCTGAACACATGGACCCAGGAGACAACATCCTGAACAGAACACCAAAGAGCCCAGGTACTAAGACCAACAGTTAATGAATTGGACATGACTAAACTGAAAAGCTTCTGTAAGACAAAGGTCACCATCAAGTAGTGTAGTAGACTACAGATTATGAAAAGATTTTTTAACAATTCCACATAGTGAAATAATATAAATAAAAGAGCTAAAAGTTTACATATCAAAAAATCTAAAATAGCTGAGCAGTGGTGGCACACGCCTTTAATCTCAGCACTTGGGAGGCAGAGGTAGGCAGATTTCTGATTTCGAGGCCTGGTCTACAGAGTGAGTTCCAGGACAGCCAGGGTTGCACAGAGAAACCCTGTCTCGAAAAACCAAAAAAAAAAAAAAAAAAAAAAAAATCTAAAATAATCCATCAAAAATGGGAGTGCATATCTGAACAGACTATTACATAAAGTGGATAAGGAAGTTTTCTGAGACACCTAGATTGGAGGAACCAAATAAGTTGGTTCTATGATATCTAAGCTATTGAAATAATAATTATTTTGGGGGCAAGAAGTGTTTTTTATTGGATATTTTACTTATTTACATTTCAAATATTACTCCCTTTCCTGGTTTTCCCTTTGGAAACATCCTATCACATCTCCTTTCCCTCTGCTTCCATGAGAGTGCTCTCCTACTCACTCACCTATCTCTGACCTGGGATTCCCCTACACTGGAGCATCGAGTCTTCATAGGGCCTCCCTTCCCACTGATGCCTGACAAGGCCATCCTCAGCTACATATGCAGCTGGACCCATGGGTTGCTCCATGTGTACTCTTTGATTGTTGGTTTAGTCCCTGGGACTGGGTGGGGAGTCTGGTTGGTTGACATTGTTGTTCTTCCTATGGGGTTGAATTTTCATGATTTTTTTAAAAAATAGATACTTCTCTTATACAATACATTCTGCTGACAATTTGCCCTCCCTTCACTCCTCCAAGATCTCTCCTAAGTCCCCTCTTTGCTGGATCTACTTCCCCTCCATCTCCTGTCAGAAACAAAACCAGGCCTCCAAGACATAGGACAAAACAGAATACAGTAAGAGAAGGCAAAGCCCTCTCACTGAAGCTGGATATGGCAACCCATCAAGATGAAACGTGTCCCAAGAATAGGCAAAAGAATCACAGTCCCACTCTAACTGTTAGGAGTCTGACAAAGCTACAAAGTACATGCAGACATACAGATTTCTGTGGGCACCATGCTTACTGCTTCAGCCTCTGTGAGCCCAGCCCATATGAGCCTTGCTTAGTAGAATCAGTGAGCTATGTTCTCCTAGTGTCCTTGACTTGTCTAACTCCAGCAATCAATCCACCCGCACCCCTTCCATGGGAATCCTGAGCTCCAAGATGAGAGAACCTAGGGAGACATCCAATTTACATTTTCTCTCCACATAATGTCTGTATCTCTATATCCACACCCCTGATGATGACTGGACAAAGCATCAATCTGTGAGAATAGCAGAACATTATTAAGACTCCTTTCATTGAGTTTATTTCATTTCATTTTATTTTATTTTATTAAAGATCAGTCATGTTTGGTTAAACCATAGGTTTCTGGGTTATCTAATCTGTAGCTCCTAGCCATTCAAGCAGTGGTGGGCATGAGACACTTGTCGAGTAGACCTCAGGTTAAATAAGACATTGATTGGCCACTCCCACGAATTTCACTCCACCATTGCCCCAGCCCATCTTGAAGGCAGGAGAGATCATTGGTCAAAGGTTTGTCATTTAAGTTTCCTACTCTAAAGCCACATATTGTCTTTAACCCCCTGTGGCAGAGAACCCAAACACATGTTTATCTTGGACAATAGATTTTAAAATATAAATATACTGCAGAATGGTTAATGGTTACTAAGTAATAAATGCATTATGTCAACAGTATAATTTTCTAACGAGATCATTTAATAATCCCTCTTAACATTGTCTAATAATGCAACTGTAGTCATTAGTTATAATTGTCACACTGTACGAGATCTCTTCTGCTTATTCCACTGCCCTACCTTAATGTATCCATCCTTTGACTAACATCCTTTGCTGTGCCACTGTAAAACATATATATGCTTTTCCTTAGAACAGTAATGTCACAATCACTGTTAACTCTTTTTCTCTTCCTCCAAAGTCTAACTAACCCCTGGCAGCCATGATACACTCCTCAACTTCTGGGAGATCAACTTTATTAGATTTCTTTTTTGAGTACGATTACGGTCATTTCTGTTCTTGCCTTATCTTGATTAGTATACTGCCACCCGTGTCCATCTATTTATTATACTTTATTCCCTCAGGTTTACAAATTTATTGATTCTAGGAGTTTTGAGATATATAATCACAATATCATTTGCAAACATTTATCATGTTATTTCTAATTCTGACGACTGTTATTTTTAGCATTGCCAGATTTCACTGTCTAGGGCTTTTATGTGGTGTTTAGAACAGAAGTGGCTCAAGGGTGCAAACGTGTTTCAGATAGTGTTCATACAATGTCTGTCTTGCAATGTGCTACC
>JADRCC010485224.1:0-13291 GCA_019843855.1 Hylomyscus alleni
CACTGCTGCCCTAACAGACTGGACCTCATGGTCATGTGTTCATGATCTACCTACCCCATTGTGGCTCCATGAGACCTCACTGTAGTTTTAATTTGTATTTATCTAATGGTCAATGCTATTGAGATGTTTTTCATGTATTTTCAGGTCTTTATATTTCTTCTTTTAACAAGTGTCTACTCAAGTCATCTAGAAATTTTTTGATTGGGTTGCTTGTTCTTTTGTTTTTTGTTTTTTTAATTTTAAAATGTTTTTATTTTCTCTTTATATTCTGTTGAAGTGTCACATTGAATACTGTGTAGTCTGGATATTAACTCTGTCAAATGAATAGTTGACAAATTTCTTATTTCATTCTACAGATTTGATCACACTATACAATCAAAGAAAATGAAATCAGAACACCAAAGAGACAACAGAAATCCTTGTTTATTATTGTACTATTCACAGCAACTGAGATATGGAATTGCCTTAGGTGATCTTAAGAGATGAATGCATAAAAAAAAATGTTGCCCTTAAACACAATATAGCACTATTTGGCGTAAAACTGAAGTCCCTAGAGCCAGCAGTTAAGAGCACTTGCTACTCTTCCAGGGGACCTGAGTTCAGTTCCCAGCACGTACATAGCAGCTCTCAACCATCTGTACCTCAAGCTTCATCCTCCAAGGGAACCTACTGCAGTTATACGCACACACACACACAAAGTCTTTTTTAAAAGATGGGCTGCAAAAAAAAAAAGAAAAGAAAGAAAAGGAAGGAAGGAAGGAAGGAAGGAAGGAAGGAAGGAAGGAAGGAAGGATGAAAGGAAAGAAGGAAGGAAAGAGGATTCCTGTTATTTTCAGCAAAATGGATGAACTGGAGGACATTGTTTTTCATAGACTAAGCCAGACCAAAGACCAAAACCAAAATTACAGCATTCTCTTTCACATGTTTTCACATGTTAAAACAAACTATATAAACAAATGACCTAAAGAGTGATTAGAAATTAAGAAACAGATGTAGTATGAGGACAGAGGAAATCAAAGTGGATGGATTTGATATGCGCATCATGTATGCACGTGTGGACATATAATCTTGAATCCTACTAATATATCCAGTTAGTATGCAATAAAATAAAGCACAATGAAGAATAATTTAGAGGTTTGATGCTGAAATATTTCAGTTTTAGATATTGGCAAGTAATTTAAAGCCTCAACAGAGGTTAGATACATACACCATAATTTTTTAATCTCTCTAAACTTTCGGAGTCAAGATCTCTGACAAACAAGCTATGATTATAGGTTGTGGGGAGATTGTATGGTAATGTCTGTTGTGCCAATCCTGAATATTCTTTCTCAGAGCATCAGTGCTGCCATATTTGATTTTTGAGGAACCCGGAAGAGTCTCACACTCCCAAGTGAAACAAAAGATTTAGAAAAACTACCCCAAAACGTTGGCTTTTGCTTATTTGTTATTTTAGAAATTTCTCAATCTGTGTCTGCATCAAACCCTTCGTGCCTCAGTTTCTAGATACCTTAAAAAAGAAGCACCAAAGATGAATATAAAGGAGGAATAAGCAAAGACACAGCAAGGTCCTTCAAAGCGCTTAGTGGGTGAGAAAGAGGAGAAGGAAGCAAGATAAAGAGAGCGAGGAAACTTAGCCATGAAGCAGGGGATTGTGGCCAAGAGGTCATTTGTCTTTGTTATTCTTAGTCTGCTTATACAGGACACTTGTTTTTATTAATAAGAGGACATGAAAAGTAAGTTTAATGCCTGTTATTTGTTTTCATGTGTGTGTGTGTGTGTGTGTGTGTGTACATGTGTGCTCGTGTATGTGTGCGTGTATGTGTGTGCATGTGTATGCGTGTGTACGTGTGTGTGCGCACGTGTGTGTGTGTTTGTGTGTGTGTGTGTGCGTGTGTGTGTATGTATGTGTGTGTATGTGAGTGTGTGTTTTGAAGAGTTAACATTCCCTGACAAATAATCCAGATTGGAGAAAGAGATCCACATCTGCTTTATGTTAGCAGTCCCAACTCTGCCCAGTTTTCAAATTTGGAATTGTCTTGCATGAAACTAAAAAGCCCTCACACAAATTGAGATCAATCTTGTGGTGTTGAAACTTCTGGAAACCTGGCATTTAATGTCCTTCTCAGATTGGAAACCCATTGGAAATGAGAGAGATGTGTGACTGGGAGACAAACACAAGAACATACTGGACTGGTGTAGGAATTCATGGTACACAAATAACAGCAGCAATGGCAACACTTGTGAGCTCACATTAATGATGGCTTCTGAGTCTGTTTGCCTTGCTGTATGTTCTTTTCATTGCTGGAAGCTGCATAATTCGACTGACCCCTAAAGAAAACCTAGGAGTGCATATCAACAGACTTGAACTGTCTGGCGCAGTGCTTTCTGGAATCTAATTGGAAAATTATAAAACGAGAGGAAAGCCAAGGCTTTAGTTTGGTATACTCTCTTAGGCTTGGCTTCTGGGAAGCAATCAGAGTTAGGGGGTGTTTTATTGTGATGTAGGGGGCTGGTGCTTATAGGGAAAATTCCCCCAAGGAATCGGGGATGCAGCATGAAAAAGCTGGGTATGTTTTTAGCTTCAATGGTGAAATAGTCTAATCTAGTGTCACTACAGTGAGCTCTGCTGCAGCCTTGTCCCAGCTTGAATCAAGAGACTTCTTGTCTGGTGTTCAATGGCTGAAGTTCACCACTGGATCAAGGGCACATGTTCATCAGCTTTTCCAGACAAGACAGAGGAGGGTTCATTCCACATTACTTGAGAGATGGAGGCTCTGGCCCAGAAAGGGGGCCTGGGTGTTGGCCTTCTATCCAGGAATTTAACTAAAACTCATACAGAATCTAATTCAACTTAAGCCTAAGTGACACATCTACCTGCAGGTCTTCTCCCCTGCAGGCTGCATGTGTCACTTTTCTTTCTGAGAACAGTTCTTCCTGAAGATGCTACTGTTTCCCCACTGAGCTCTGCTCTTACCTCAGTGTGGCCAGGGTTGAAGAGCTGAGGAGATTGTCAAACACAAAACAGGAGCTGCTGCCTGGGTAGAACTCAGAATCAGCCATTACTAGTTCAGAAGTTGGTTAACTCTGCCCTGGTGTATCAAAGCTATAGAATGGATAAGTCAGAAGCAGTCCTTTCTCCTTCAGGCACATTTGTCCCGTTCTGGTTGAGGATTGAGAGCCATGACTTAATTTAAACAGTGTGTGCCTCTGTTCAGGTCTTTGACTGGCCCAGGTGCTGTCGAGTCAGGTTGCCCTCTTGCATTTGATCTTGGCTTTCCTTTCCATTTTTAATTGTTTGATCTTCCCCTGGGAATGTTAAAAGAGAAATTGGGAGGAATCTCAAAATTGTCAGTCCTCTGCCATGTTCATTCAGTAGAACTTTAAAATAGAAATCAAAGAAAGTGCTTACACATTTGAGGACTTTGAGGAGTCTTTTAGATTTGTGTCTTCAGTAAAAAAAAAAAAAAAAAAAAAAAAAAGACGTCTGGTGTAAATTAGACACTCTTATTTCCAAATGCAATTCAGAAATAAATGATAAAAATTCAACTGTAAAAATAAACAACCAAATACAAATTACTGAGGCCTTTATAACAGAATCTTCAAATATACCCCAGAGGCGAAGGGTGTAATAAGGATTTAGGAGCCTAGACAAAAAAAATAAAGGATGTAGAATTTGGGAGGGGCCCACCAGGCCAAGCCCCTATTTTCAGTTTGAGCTGTTTGGCCATTTACCATTCACAATTGAGGACAAAGTTCTTAGTCCCTCTGAGCCCCAGATCCTTCTTATGAAGTGGGGATGCTCCTTTCTCTGTAAGAGAGCACAATGGCTTCCCACTCACTGAGTCACCGTTGTGTCACCTCCACTACAAGTCAGCAGTGTGACCTTCAGCTGATTAGCTCCCTGGTACCTCAGTTTCCTTTGCTGAAAACTGAATGTAGGATGGGAGAGATGGCTTAATGGTGAAATACTTGCCAATAAGTGTGAAGAGCGGAGTTCTGATCCCTAGGACACATGTAGGTGCAGATCAGCTGTGGGGCCTACCTGTGATCCCAGTGCTGGAGAGGCAGAGCCAGACTGTCCCTGGAAGAGCAAGCTGGATCCCTAGACTAGCCAGAGAGGCAAGTTCTGGGTTCCATTGAGAGACCCTGCCTCAGTTAACAGGATGGAGAGGGATCAGGGAAGACACCCAAGGTCTGCCACTGGCCTACATGTGCACACACACGCACCTACACACCGGTGGACACACATGCACACAAGCATATCACAAACATAGTCATGCACTAAGAAAAGTTGTAAAAATATGGAGCTGGCAAGATGGCTCAGTGTGTTAAGTGCTTGTGGCACAAGCCCAGTGCTTTCCCTGGTAAAACAGAACAACCCAACGTGTTATCCTCTAACCTCCACATGTGTGGCCACATACCCAGTAATAGTTAATAATAGTATTTTTAAATAAATGAACACAATAAGGCTACTTATCTTCTAGGTGAAGATTTGGGAGATAAGGAGTAAATATTGCTGAAACACTTGGAAAATTATTTGGCACATAGTATTTTTACATTAGCTAATCAGTTTTTACTCTTATTTGTAATATATATCATAAAATATATTTATAATATATTTATCCACAATATGTATGTGTGTAGATAGAGAACATGGTGAGTATATAATGGTGGATGTAACAAGGACTTGTTCTATTTGTATTTTATAATAATATTCTAATATTCTAAAGTTTCAAAATAATATCTGTATTTCATAATAATATTCTACACAAATGCCAACTGGGGTGTTTTCTGTTGTTGATGTTGCTTTATTTTGTTTCTTATATGTCACCATTTGGGCAAAATATACCCTAAGGTAAAGTTGGCTTTATATGTGACTTCTCAGAACAAGCAAACATCTAATTAAGTTTTCAAAAGTCATGGTATGATATTCTCTCATCGCTCCTTTCTCAAGGAATATAACTTATCCTTTGTTTTATTGGCATGATGTGTCACGCTGATAACAGTGAAAATGAAGCAGTCACAGGGGCACAGAGAGAGACACACAGACTGAACAGATAGGCCATAAGAATAAAATGGCAGAGTATCAACATCGCTATCATTTGCTTCTTAGATGTCTGTTGGAAGCCTATATATTTAACATGAGGGAGAGGGAAGGAGTTAACCTTTAGAGGTAGACTCTAAAGCTAGGTAATTGAGTGGCATCCTGGAGTTGGATTATAAGAACCTGGTTGTTTATCCTCTTTCTGGCCACAGGGTCTACTACATGCCCTACTGCCATGATAATCTCTCTGCCTTGCAACAGGCCTGGTGGAGCAGGCTGATCACTTAATGGACTGAAATGTCCAAGCCTGGGAACCAAAACAGCCTGATGTCTTCATAAGCTGAGAGTCTCAGTCATAAGTTACAGTGATGAAAAGTCCAGTTACAAAAATGTATAGCTGAGAAACTGAAGTCTATAAGGGGTCATCGATTTTTCTTATAAAAGATATAACCCTGGTTCAGTGCCGCCCATGGTACAAGGTTGTTAGAGCCCTCATCTCCAGACAAATGAGTGCCTAGGTTTTCTTTGCAGTGTTAAGACTAAACAGTAACAGAGACAATATAGGTACAGTATGGTATGTCTTCAAATTGTAATAATGATCATGCAAGTATTTCTGCTTAAAGACTTCTTTAAAAAGAAAGTCAAGCATTTCAATGTTATACATATACACTCAGTCATTCTGTGAGTGAACTTAAGCAAAAATAGGGTTGGAACAGGCCACTCAAAACGATAAAGCTTATGCAGCCAGAGCAGTGTAAAAACAAACTTGGTTCCTGGAACAATAACCCCAAGAGCCTCGTTTAGCTGTTGCGCTCTGGCCAGCAGAGCTGGCTGGGAGGACTGGGGCAGTGACGAAGGTAGGGGACGGTGGTGTGGGCCACCAAGTAAAAGCCACCAAGGCTAGCCCCTGCTTCCCTAAGATGCTTACCCGGCAATCAGAAAAGTTTTCTTTTGTAAAAATGTCATTCATAGTAGCAAATGAGGTCTTCAAATTGTCTTCACTAGTTACTGATGATCATATTCTGATCCTGCTACAAGGCCTTCAACCTAGAGAAAAGTCGCCTTTCTGATATTACTAATCATATTCTCATCAATTAAGTATGTATGATTTGATTGACATTTTAGTTTATCTGAAGGGATCAAAGTGTGTTGAAATTCTTCGTTTTTGACTGCCTGAAGTCGAGTTAAGATTTGAATTTAAACCGTTAAAAATCTTTATGGAACTAAGAAGTAAATGAGGGGGTGGGGGAGCACCTTCCTAGAAGCAGGGGGAGGAGGATGAGATGCAGGTTTGCAGAGGGGAAACCAGGATGGGGGATAACATTTGAAATGTAAATAAATAAAATAACCAATTAAAAGCAAGTGAAGGAGGCGATCAGGAGAAAGCTTGGTCCTGAGTTTGTGACTCTACTCTGAAGGCAGTGGAGCCATTAGAAAGTTGCTCCAGCTAACCTTCGTACATTAAGCCTGGCCACAGTTCTGGTTCGGTTTTCTTTGTGGAACACTGCCACACAAAGTGTCTATCTGTATTCTCCCTTCACTGTGAATGTCACCACAGACAACTGTTATGTGACCATGCCTTCCTTGCCACGAGAACCTGAAAACCCTCAGAACCAAATATATTCTTACCCCAGTAAGTTTCTTTTGTTAGACATTTTGTCTCAGAGATAAAAAGTAAGGACCACAGTCACCCAGTTCAGCACCTGGCAGGAGCCCAACACTGAGCAGGTGGTGATGTTGATGTTAAGATGAATGAAAACCAACAGAAGACTCCCCACAGCCCCCACAGCCTCACCTCACCCAGATGTTTCCCATTCATAGCTTCTCCGTTGGCCTTTTCTGATCTGGGATCCTCCCTCACTGGTCTTACAATCCAGGACATCCTTCTCCCTTGTAGAGATATTGGCTTGGTCCTCACTGGTCTCCCATCTCCCATCTTTCTACCCATGTTTCATCCTGAAGGGGAATCCTAGTCAAGATGCTGCTTCCTCTTGCACCACAGAGATTATAAGAACATGTTTATCTTACGACAGCTTTTATCATTTATGTAGTTGTCATTTTTCAACTCCAAATAAAAAGTAAGCTCATTGAGAAAGGGCAAAGTTCCTTGAGTTTTATCTGTAATAAGCATGGTCTGTGTATTCATATGTAGTCCATTTTCTGTCGCTAATAACAAAATGATGCAGATAAGTTAAAAAGAAAAGAGGCTTGTTTTGACTCCTGGTTCTTGTCCAAGGTCAAGAACCTCAGAGGCAGCCTTCTTGTTTGCAGCCCTGAGGTGATGGTGGAGTAGGGTGGGGTGTATAACAAACTTGCCAAGCTGGCTTTTCAGAAAACCCACCCTCAGTTAACTCACTAACTGAATAGATCAATCCATTCATGAGGGCATGGCTCTATCTCCATCCTGCTTACTCGTGTTCCACAGTAGGGATTAAGTTTCATCCTGAGACAAGCCATATTCCCATCCTGGAAGAGGCTAACTACTAATGTGGTATTTTAGAGATGTTCGTGACCCTCCAAACAATGACAAAATCTTAAAAATACTGGAATGGTGCTTAAATATGAATGTGTTAGCAATTATGGGAATTAAACTGTTACCTTGTTTTTCCATAGACAGAAGCTTCTTAGAAGTGGGATTTAGTAGGTTTTGATGTTTTCCTTTCTTAAAGCATTAATTTATCAAGTATAAACACATTCATTTAGGCAGGTATTACAAAAGTTTCCTAATTTTTTCCAACAGTGTGCAAAGAAAAAGAATTCCTATTATGCTAGAGTTTGTTTCTCTTTCAACCTCTTCTGAACTTCTACCTCTGAACCCTCCCTACTCTCCACCCCTGCACATAGATTCACAGGCCCTCCCTACCCTCCACCCTTGCACACAGATTCACAAGCCCTCCCATCCTCCACAAAGATGTATTGTATAACAGAAGGTTCAACAGTCAAAATTATATGATTTATGGCTGAAAATCTATTTTTTGCAATTTTCTGCTTTAAAGGCTAGCTCCAAAAATCCCACTCCTCCTCCAAAGCACTGACTGTGGTAATACAGTATGTCTCCATTCTCATCCTGGGAACCTCATTTTTATTTGATTTTGTTGGCGCCGCTCTATTGGAACGAGTATCGCTCCAGCCCCTGTGGAGCACTGAGCAGGTGTGAGGGAAGCAAAGCATCTTTTGTTAATAGACGTTCACCCTGGGAGCTCATGAAAACACTGTCATTCCAATTGCTTTTATGAAAATTCTGTAAATTCCCATGTTGTGAATTTCTAGCCTAACCCAGGAGACCAACCGACCTTAACTCAAGCCAAAGATATGATTGTTGTTGCTACGACTGAAATAAACATTCAGATTGTTTTCTCACAAAAATAAATTCAGATATTTAATTTGAATATCTAAACCATAGAAGAATCATATTAACACTGGGTTTGGCTCTTCTAGCTGAAATGGAGCTAACTCTCAGTGAGATCAGCCCACAGGAAGACAATATGGCTTTCTTGGAAAACTTCTCAATGCATGGAAGGCAACTTAACCCTCCTTTACCTGGTTCCAAAATGGAGCATTGCCCACATCCAGCCCAAGTCACATGCTTACATTTCAAAACCAAGAGAATGTGGACAGTCCCCTCAAGGTGGTAGCAGAAGAGTGTGATATATTAATCATCTATGTCTTCTTAGGCTCCTGGGATCAACTGCCACAGAGGATCTGGGGGAGGCCAAGTCATGCTTTTCCCCTGAGTTAGGGCCAGACATATATGGTGTTGCACTCTGTCAAGTTGGAAGGAAAGACGTAGCTTGGTATATTACAGAACTGTATGTGTCATTAGAAAAAGATGCCAGAATGCTTTATTTAAAACTTTGTTTTCTCAGGTTGTGTTACCCAAGTGTATCTTGGCATAGACAACCTCAGATTCAAAAATTCCAAGACATACAGCAAGTTTCACATAGCTGAGGCTATTACATTTGGTTGTCCGCCACTAACACCTTTCTCGTTTCTTGCTCACTGAGGAGTGAACTGATGCCTGAGTTTCCACTAAAAATGTCACTCTCTTCTTGCAAACCACACGGTCTGTTCCTGACAGGCTCACCTGCCTGCTCCAAATGAAAAACACAGAGTTGAGAGTTTAGTGGGGCCACTGGGGTTTCTTAGATAAGGCCATTAGAGTCGAACCACTTTCCATTCCACAACAACTTTCAGAAGAACGATCTAGCAGGCCGCTCTGATAAACTTGCCAAATTGCTCATACTTGGCTAAAAAATCATGGGCTCTTCAGAGGCCTTTCCTCTACAAAATAACTGAGGCTGTATCTGTAAGAGCTGAATAAACTCACTTTCTGTCCTTGGAAGTTTTCAGGATGAAGAGGAACTCTTGCAAGGGACGAGTGACAGCTGACAGCAGCCATCTTCGTGAGCACTCCGCCATGCTGAGGCGAAGGTAACCCCAAGAAGATGTAGCCTTTGCAAATAGCTCTTGTAGTTTCCTGTGCTGCATGGCAGCTGGGCAGAGAGCTAACCAGACCTTCGGTACTTTTCCCCATGGACTCTCATAGGGGAACTTCTGTCCTTTTTTAAGTGTAAAAGTTTGGTTGTCTGTTGGATTTTCCATACTCTTGAACTTGTCTGAGAATACAGTCCTAAGGGAGGAGACCAAGTCTGGTCCTCCCGTAAGGTTTCCAGCCCTTGCCAATCACCTGAGCTAGTGGACATGGACCAGACTGGCCTGAATACCACTGCCTGTCCCCAGTAATATTAACTTGTTTGTGTGGTTACGTTACTTCAGCCTTTCATTGTTTCTACAAACAATATTGGGATTTAGTTTGGGCCCCTTAGGCATATGGTTAAGAATTTAGCTATAACCTACTGAGCATAAGAAAGGTAATGTCTGACAATCTGTGTCCCTGGGAAATCATTAGAGCAAGAGAGGCCATGTGGTTCTCACAGCTGCTTAAAACCTCCCCACCTAAGTGGGCCAGGTGTGGTGGTGCACACCTGAAATTCGAGCAGGGCTGTAAGTTCAAAGCCACCTAAGTTGCACAGCGAGACCCTAGTGCACCTCAAAACACAAAGCAAGACCAGGTGAGAAGGCTGGAGGTTAAGGGTACATCCTGCTCTTGCAGAGGACCCAAGTTTGGTTCCCAGCACCCATGTCCAGCATCTCATGATACCAGCTCCAGGGTATCTAATGCCTCTGGTCTCCAAAGGGACCCGTACTCAGACATGCATGAATGTGAGCACACACATTCATATAATGAAAATAAATCTTACAACAACAACAACAACAGAGAACAAGAAAAAAAGATGCTGCTACTTCAACTTACCCTAATCACCCTAAGTGACTATTGTTGATACCAATAAAATAGTGTGGTTCCTACCAGGTGATGTATAGTGATAGGGGTGGGGGGTGCTGAGAGCTGTTGCGGAGTCCAGTGGTGCCTTGCAAGTGTTTTGCCTAAGTCAACGGCTCACCTTTTTCTTCACAGGCAGCTGATGAACCAGAAGAGCAGCATGTCTGAGCAAGGACATAATCACAGTGCAGATGCCCTGCATAGCTCCCGTGACTGCAAGTAAACCATCTTTATTTTCAGAGCAAAGCACTGGCCATCACTGGCTGTTTGTGCCTAGCATGGAGTCTCTTTGAACATCTATGCTGTTAATTATGGCTGACCCATTTGTATCTCCCACTCTAGGCAGGTCACTGGAAGAGGGAAGCAAGGACCTGGTAAATTCCATGATGAGTGTTCTGGAACTCTGGAAGGGAATCAGGAAGCCAGGGCTTTAAAAAGGACACCCACACAGAACAGGAAAGCTAAAACCCGAGCTGGCTCCACCTGCTACCAAGGAAAGGAAGACACTAGCCATGATGTCTTTTTTTCTCCAGCAGCTCAGCTGCAGGAAACAGCATTGCTAGCTTCCATCCTAGACCTGGGAGGGCTGGCGTTCTTTAGCTGTGCCCTTACAACATCCTCTTGGTGCCTGTCTCTCTGTTCATGGCTACAGAAATGTCAGCGCCTAGGTTTGTATGAAATATGTGAATGCAATGGTTTAGAGGAGTTGACATTTATGTCCCAGTTATTACGTGTAAGCTAGGTGTGTTAGGCACCTTTTATTTGTATTAATGTTTATTCTGTTATAAATGCCAGTGCTTCTCCAGACTCTATAATCGTTGACTATATGGGATCATTGTTTTCATTTATCACCTGAGCACCCAAATTCTTAGACAATAAATAATAAAATCTAAACCTGTGATGGGTCCCCAAAATTAACATGGAGAAGAGATATTCTGTGGTGATTGTCAACGTACAGATTCCTGAGCTACACTTCCAGAAACCCTGAGTTCGTGGGCCTGAGAGGAACTGAGGCCTCTAACCTGTTCATTTGTACCAGAGATGATCACGACAGCTGTGGGAAGGACATGGCAATAACTATCCTAAACACATTCCTTTGCCAGACCCCATTGCTTAAATGCCTGTCTGTCAGTTAGACTTTGCCTATCCCCAATCTTCAAATTTAGTGAAATGGACTCCTGAGCTCTAGCCATGAATCCTAGTTGTCACCATAGCTCATAGCTCAAGAATCACCTCCCACAAGACAGATCCCTGTCTTTGCTATGGCATCCTTTGCTTTCATTATTGACTTTACCATTTCATCGCATGGCTCTAAAGTTGGTACTCTAGATGTTTCCACATATAGAATGAATGCATGCACCATTGTTATTTCTTCTGAACAATGTCTTCTAGTTCTGAAACAGGAATCCAGACCCACTTGTCCTTAGACAAAGAGTCCCCTGGATCTCCCCACACCTCTTAATCCCTAGTAGATGGGCACTAGAAATTTTCTTGGGGCGTGGCAGGATCGAAGGGTTCTGGCTCCAGATGGCCTCCCCAGACCCTCAATTGGGGGAGGATTTCTTTTCTTTACATCAGTTCATTCCTCTTCTTTCAAAAATTCTTGGGTTTGCCCCATTGCTTTGATTTTCAGAGTCTCCACCTGTCTTGTGGGATCAAGGTTTCCTTAGCTCTCCTAAGCCTTGGGATCGGCCATAAATACCCTCCCACTCGCTGGCCCCTGAAGCAAGTAAGCCACAATCCTTTAATCCTTTTGAAGTTGGAAACAGCTGGAAACAGGCTGACTGTAGAAAGAGCAAATGGAGACTAGGGGATATTAAGTCTCTTGGGCTACTTTGCTCCATCAGGCATTTGGCCACATAATTGTGGCTGGTGCTTCCTGGATGTCCTGTGTTCTGGGAAGCCCCTCCCAGGTCCACCTCCTTGAATTCCAGGGCTCATACTGGGTTTCTCTCTCCCCCAAAGACCTTCCTCATCCTATGTTATTTTGCTATTGACTTTGTTCCACCCCTCCTCCTCATGAGAAAAGGAAACTGGGATGATATTAATGATAGACCCCAAGTATCCCAAGGAAGCTTCCAGCAGAAATAGACTGTCCATCCAGAGTCAACCTTTTGTTTTAAACAAGCAGAAGGTTACTTTCTCTTCCTTGCAGGAGTGAGGGCTGCCGGGGAAGGCTATCAGGGCTGGGGTCTGGGGCAGGAGAGAAATGGCTGATGGTGACCCAACCCAGAACACCTTCAGGAAGCTCTACGCTGCTCGGATTGCTTCCCATTCCCTCCACACTGGCTTTGAGAAATGATCTCACAGCCAGCCTCTGAGTTCGTACTCTGCCTGTGCTTGAGGCGGCTGTTTACCTGATGCAAGGCCTCACCTTAAGCCCAGACGTAGACTTGCATCTTCCAGGAGCCAGGGCAGCCTCAGAGACAGCATTTGAAAGGCAAGTCAATGGAGAAGGCCCCTGTGCAGCCTTAGGACCTAGGACCTCCTCATAGGACCCTGGCCAGCAACAGTTTCTGTGCTTATGTTTCTTCATCTTACACCTGGGGTACTACAAAACAACCTAAAAATGATTACTTTGAGGATTAGTCTAATCCATATATACTAAAAACAGTGCTTCCCACACAAGACAGCTCAGTCTATACCCTGATAAATCATCTAACCCATATATACTAAAAACAGTGCTTCCCACATAGGACAGCTCAGTCTATACCCTGATAAATCATCTAACCCATATATACTAAAAACCAGTGCTCCCCACATTCTGACACTTCAGTCTATACCCTGATAACTCATCCTACTGTTCTGCTTGGTTGAGCCTGAGGGGATATTTTACATTTAAACCATAACAGTGGCAGGGACTGTCAGCAAGGCATGCCGCTTCTCCATGACAAAAAAAAAAAAAA
>JADRCC010485319.1:0-11792 GCA_019843855.1 Hylomyscus alleni
CCCATAACATCATAAAAGACATATGTTCCCGTTCCTTTCTTCACTGTCATAGTGATGGTGATCTTGAGATGGCCCATAATCCTACAAGAACCTACCAGGTTCCTAATCAGGTTTGTTTAATTCAGATGCAAATGAAATTGAGGAAGACAGTCGCTTAAATGGAAGACTGATGTCTTGACCCATGTATTCTTCAAAAATGAGGGATCCTGTTTCTAGGAGAAGATCCAGGGATGGGTGTTGGAAAACAACCAGTCTTGGCCATAAATCCATTTTCTTAGTTTACGGAGGTGGTAATCAATTAGTAACGCAGTCATTTTATGTTTTCTTTACTCTCCATCCCAAGTTCCTTTTTCAGTTCCTTCTGAGCAGTTTGAAGTCTCTGTTGTGCTGTCTGCCAGAAGGCAAAACAGGAATCGTTACTACTTTGTGACTCTCAGATTTAATCAGGAAACATAAAAGGTCTTTTCATTCTAAAAGTTTTTGCCTGTGTGAGTTTGAGGGTCGGGGTGGGTGGGACGAAACCAATAGCTACTGAGCATCACTAAGATTTAAAACACTACCTATTGGCTTTTCATGCTTGACTCTGAAATTAATGAAATTTTAAATAATTACAGACATCAAAGACTTGATAATTAAGTGCTTTTATCATTCGCTTATCTGCTCATTCATTTAACAAACATATGTACAGAGTGTCTATCATCTGCTAGGCTCTGATCCAAGTACTGCAATCAACAATACAATTGAGGTATGTCTGGAGCTTACATTCTAATGAAGGATGATAGACTATAAATAAGTCTATATAAATGCTATGTTTTCCATAAAATTATGGGTTATATTTTGTCTGCTTCAAAGTTTTTATATTCAGATATAACTCCCAGGACTACAGTGTTGCCTATGTTCTTAAATAGAGCTTGTAAAAAGACAAACTAATTCGAACAAGACTGTATTTGTGGACTTTAACCCAATTTTCTCAATGTCCTAAAACAAAACCAAAGCCAAAAACCAAGATGGAGAAAGTATGGGAGCTATGCATATGCACTAAGATGAGTGTTACAAAGCATCAGAGGTGGATGACCACTTACAAGCCAAGGAGAGAAGCCTCATAGGAAATTAGCTATTCACATCCCTGTCCAGAACTGTGAGGCAATGGGCTTCTGTTACAGGATTCAAGTCTTTAACATTGCATGTGCCAGTGTGTTACTTTCTGAATGTTTGTTCTTTTCCAAAATTCACTCTAACACAGTAGTTATAAGCAAGAGGAACGTCTAGGGATGATTGTAGAGTCCTCATTAACGGTAATGATACCCTTATGAAAAGTTTTGAAGGGGAGTTTTGTTTGTCTTGCCTTTCTGTCATGGCAACAATAAGGCATTATCCAGGATACTGGCCCTAACCCAGCATACCCACCAGTGAATCTGACACTGCTCCGATTCTGGACTTCTCAGACTCCAGGTCAGTGAGAGAACTATTTCTATTATTTTCAGACTGCTCAGTCTAAGGTGCTCTGTTTTAACAGCCTGTATCACCGGCTGTTCTCAGACAAATTGTTACTTGTGCTAAAATGAGGTAAGGAGCTGGGAGACTACATAGATTGGTATTTGAATAATGTACATTTGAACTGAAATCTAAATGGTACAAAGGATTCAGCCATGTAAATATCTGGGGATGAGAGCTTTGGGAATAAGAAATAGCTGATACAAAGCCCATTTTTCCTTATAAAAGATAAGCAAAAGGCCAGCCTGGCAAATGACCGTTTTCACCATCAAAACTCCATTTGCTCAGTAACTAACTGTTCATGGTATGTGACTTCGTCATGATGACAAACACTTGAGAGAAATAGTCTAAAGGAGGAAAGGTTTATTCTGGACCATACTTTCGAGGTCTGCTGAATCCATTACTCTGAGTCAGGGATAGTGCAGAGTAGCAGAGCAGCCGGAGCTCATGGTGGAAGAGACGCTGCACCTCATCACAGTTTAACTAAAAGTACGGTGTGAGAAGGAGGACAGTGGACCGAGGTCAGGTATAGCCTAGAGAATCACACCCCTAGCAAATGACTTCCATTGCAGGCTCCTCCACCATTGTCCACAGTTCACAGATCCTAACACTTCCTAACAGAGTATTCATTTATGAGGCCATCAACTCATTAACTCATACTTTGTGTCAGAGTTTTTATAATCCAGTCAGTTCACCAAATATCACCCTTAAGCATTGATGTGCTGGGAACCAAGCATTCAACACATGTGAACTGAGGGGAAATTTCATATCCAAACCATAACATGGTACTGTGGAATTTAAATTGGTATTACACATCATGAACAACATTGTAATGACAGTTTTACTGTGACCATGGCTCTCTATCCCTTGACTATCCAGCAATAAATATTACTTTATATTTCTAGAACACATATGAGGAATGTGTTTGGTACAACCATGATGTTCACCTTGCTGATACTGTTAGGCAGAAGTTACAATAGACAATGTTGACTAAACAAAGAAGGAGCTCTTTCAGGTCCAATCAAATATGAGGGGGTGGTCTTCTCATCCTTTAAAAATCAAAGGGGAATTTATGGAGTATTCCCCAGATTGGCTCAGGACACAATTATAATGCAATGTCAGCACTTTTACAGAGGAACACATTGAAGCTTAGAAAGCTTAAGGCTTCTGCCCAAGGGTTTGTTGCAAATGAGTATCCAACAATACAAGTAGGCCTACAAAGACCCTGCTTTCCTCCATACAAAAACTGAGACATGCAAGGTATAGACCACAGCCACAGGCTACAGAGGCACCTCCCAAACTCTTAAGGGAGCAAGGGAAGTTAGTAGAAATCTGCATTTCACTCTGGTTTCCAGATGATACAGATTGTCTGCTTAATTAATGAGCTTCTTAATAAAATAAGTATGCAATGGTTAAAAGCTTGTAATAGTAAATGGCTTCTATAGTCTCAAAAACACACACAGGATGGTACTTATTTTATTGTACTCTTGTTTCAGTTAGGTATTACAGATCTTTATAATCTTTGAGAACTGCTACATGTAATGAAAGCCATCTCTTTCAATTCTCGTCACTGCTGTTATTATTGCTCACACTCAAAGCCCAGAAGTCCAGTGATGTAAGACAGTAAGGCGGGGCTTCGCACATGACTGGAGTCAGTAAGCCTCTTTTCCTTGTACAGTGACAGACAGTAGCAAAAGAAAGCAAGCTGTAATTTAGTCAGCAATAATGCAAACAAATATTTTATTTAGTGAGAAATAGAACTAATCAGGAAAATATATACTTGTTAACATGAACCAAAACTTGCAAAGGTCAAATTCAGAGTATCCAACAATTAGTAAAAATTTCTGAATGGCAGAAATAAATGTTGATTTTTTTTCAGATGAGTTGACAAAGGAATAAGGAGAATTTTACAAACCCTTTATAATGTCTAGAAATATATATGCACATGAAATTTTTAAAAATATTTTTATCATTTCGGTAATCCTGTATAATTTTTATATGACAAACCACCGTGGTAATTTGCATCCTACCCAGGATTCCCTCTCTGAAGAGCTATCAGCAGCTCCCAGAGTGGGTCTCTGGGGGTGAAGCCTGCTTTATCGCTCTCTTGCTAGATCTATTTGGTAGTAAAATCAGGGTTAGTAGCCTAGTGCCCCTTACGTCGGAGAAAAACTCTATATTAACCCTGTCTTCAGTCTTCTCGGGAAACTGATAATAAATTTTGTCCTTTTACTCTCTCTGCTCTTTTCACTTTCTGGCATTCCAGAAGTTGTGAGGCTCGCTTTCCCAGCACCTTTCTGGCAATGCTAAATCTGATCTGATTTAGCTCTCTTTTGTGGAGTTTCTATTCCATGATGCTGCCTGTCTGTTTTGCTTGGTTAGTATCTCTCAAATGATCACTATCTCCCTTTCAGGACATCTCATACAATCTCATCTCTCTGTGTTGGTACTTCTGTTTTCATTTCTCCCATTTGCTTTAGCTGGAAGTGGATTGTTAGATGCTTTACAGCTTCTCTTTGGTCTTTTACACAACACTGGTCATCAAATCTCCACCCATGTTGATCATGGGCAAATATCTATCATGAAGCTAAAACTTATACAAAATGCTGGGCATCAAATCTCTGCCCATGTTGATCATTGGCAATATTTACTATAGAGCTACAACGTAATCCTCTCAGGTATTATATCAACTCTGTTCTACTACATTTTAAATATTTGTTTATTATTTTGGGGTACGCATGTGCAGTGAAAGCACAGCTTGCAGGAGTCCTCGTGTCCTCCCATCATAGACTCTAGGAATGGAGCTAGGTAATTAGGCTTGGTGCCAGGCACCTTTACTTACTGTGTCTTGGTGCCAGCCATACAGCTCTGTGCCAAATATTGTTATTTCTACATATGTAACTTACATTGAGAAACCTTGCTGATACAAAACTTTGCTAGAAAAAATAACCTTTTTCAAAATATCAGCAATGTCACAGAATTAGGAGTTATACAATATCAACAATGAATCATCTCACTAATATTACATAAAGGTAATTTTTTTTATATTTCTCTCTACCCAATATAAATACTCACAAATACCAAATTCATTTTTGGAAACACAGAAAATGAGTCATGTGTGCTGATACTCCTTTTTTCCTTTATTATTATTATTATTATTATTATTATTATTATTATTATTATTATTTATTAGATACTTTATTTACATTTCAAATGATATCCCCTCCAAAAAAAATCACTGTTCCCTCCTCCCTCCCCCTGCTCACCAATCCACCTGCTCACCTGCTACCACTTCCTGGCCCTGGCATTCCCTTACACTGGGGCATTGAGCCTTCACAGGACCAAGGGCCTCTTGTCCCATTGATGACTGACTAGGCCATCTTCTGATACATTGTGCAGCTGGAGCCATGAGTCCCATCATATATATCCTTTGGTTGTTGGTTTAGTCCCTGAGAGCTCTGGTGAGTACTGGTTAGTTTATATTGTTCCTCCTATGGGGCTGCAAACCTCTTCAGTTACTTGGGTCCTTTCTCTAACTCCTTCATTGAGGACCCTGTACTCAGTCCAATGAATGGCTGTGAGCATCCACTTCTGTATTTGTCGAGCACTGGCAGAGCCTCTCAGGAGACAGCTCTATCAGGCTCCTATCAGCAAAGCACTTGTTGGCATCCACAATAGTGTCTGGGTTTGGAGATTGTATATGGGATGGATCCCTAGGTGGGGAAGTCTCTGGATTGTCATTCCTTCTGTCACTGTACCACACTTTGTCTCTGTAACTCTTTCCATGGGTATTTTGTTCCCCCTTCTAAGAAGGATCAAAGTATCCACACTTTAGTCTTCCTTCTTCTTGAGTTTCATGTGGTTTGTGGATTGTATCTTGGGTATTTCGAGCTTCTGGGCTAATATCCACTTATCAGTGACTGCATAGGATGTGTATCCCTTTGTGATTGGCTTACCTCACTCAGGATGATATCCTCCAGATCCATCCATTTCCCTAAGAATTTCATAAATTCAATGTTTTTAATAGCTGAGTAGTACTGTATTGTGTAAATGTACCACATTTTCTGCATCCATTCCACTGTTGAGGGACATCTGGGTTGTTTCCAGCTTCTGGTTACTATAAATAAGACTTCTATGAACAGAGTGGAGCATGTGTCCTTATTACATGTTGGACCGTCTTCTGGGTACGTGCCCAGGAGTGGTATTGCTGGGTCCTCAGGTAATACTATGTCCAATTTTCTGAGGAACCGCCAAACTGATTTCAAAAGTAGTTGTACCAACTTGCAATCCCACCAGCAATGAAGGAGCATTCCTCTTTCTCCACAACATTGCCACCATCTGCTGTCACCTGAGTTTTTGATCTTAGTCATTTTAACTGGTGTGAGGTGGAGTCTTAGAGTTATTTTGAGTTGCATTTCCCTGATGACTAAGGATGTTGAACATTTCTTTAGGTGCTTCTGCTTCTCAGCCATTCAGTATTTCTCAATTGAGAACGCTTTGTTTAGCTCTGTACTCCATTTCTTAATAGAGTTAGTTGGATCTCTGGAGTCTAACTTCTTGAGTTCTTTGTATTAGATATTAGCCCTCTATCAAATGTAGGATTGGTAAAGATCTTTTCCCAACCCATTGGTTGCTGTTTTGTCCTATTGACAGTGTCTTTTTCCTTACAGAAGCTTTACAATTTTATGAGGTCCCATTTGGCTGACACTGCTTCTACCTCTACCACTTGTGAAGATAAAGATGGAGGGTTTGTTCCAGTACAAGGCCAGCCTCAGCTACATGGGGGTTTCAAAGACAGCCTTCAGTATGTATAAGGCTGTCAAATGCATCCTATCAAAAATAATAAATAGAAATTACTAAATGAATTAAAAAGTTCCAAAAACTGGAAAAATGAAGGCTAATTAGTTTAAGGCCTGTTTAGATTACCTAGTGAGACCTTGCCAAAGGATAGGGAAAGAAAGAAAGAGAGAAAGAAAGAAAGAAAGAAAGAAAGAAAGAAAGAAAGAAAGAAAGAAAGAAAGAAAGAAAGAAAAGAAGAAAAAAAGAGAAAGGAAGAAAGGAAGGACGAGGAAAGAAAGAAAGAAATGTATTTCCCTCTGACTAATGTTTCTATTCGCCTAAACACTGCTTTTCTAGTTTCATGGCTTCTACTTGTGCTCCAAGATAGATACATAAAACAATAGAAACGAAGCCAGAACCAACCTATGAATGAGAACCCACAACCATGTTTTTCCTCCCAGACATGCACATGTGGTCAAGATTAATTTAACTTAGTGGGATAGTATGAGAAGAAAAACAGAGCATGAGATTGGGAGAAAATAATATTGTCAGAGTATCTAGGGGCAGGTGGAGGTGGAGAAGAAAAGGACTTCCTGCTATGGAGAGCTGGGTTTGAAGCTGGAAATGAACAAGTTTCATTGTTTACATATATGAACTTTACAAAGAATAAATTGAGAAAAGCATGTATGAACAAAGCAAGGGAGAAAACAGAGAATGGGAGGAAGAGAATGAGGGAGAGAGAAAACCTAAATTTAAAAGTAGCTACATGAAGAATAGATTGGTGTTCTAGTCCATGTAAGATGTTAACCATCACTGGGAAATAAATTACTCCTATTTGTTAGCTAGTTGCATAGTGTTTAGAGAAATGTAGCTTCTGTGTTATCCTGATGAAACAAAAGGCACCTATGTTTTTGTTCTACCCTTGGAGAGCTTTAAGTTTGTGTTTGTAAAGTTTTATACCTTGCCCTCTTCGACAGTTGGTCTTAGTAGAAAAAGGATTCACCACCAAAATATTGACATTTATTATGGAGGAAAATGCCTACACCACATCTCTGAATATTACAAAAAAGAATTTAAAATTTGTTTTTAATCTATTCTGGCAAGAGGAACATAAACTCCAGAAACTGTGATTTTCAAAACTTGAAATAGATATAGAGATTCTTGGCATTCATCTTTTTTTTTCTAAATATAGAATCATAAGGTCATCTATGCTGCAGTCTGGACTTCTCCAACCTGGGTACATTTTAAATCTCAATAGGGAAGCATCTAAAACCATTGTGTAGCATTCTTTCTTTTCAATCAAAGAATTCTGGTAGTCTTTGTTAGTACTCTTAGGATGAATATAGCTGGAGAGATTGTACCAAGCCCCTTTGATATCAATTTATACCCAAGAGTTTAACACTATGCTTGGAGGTAGAGATACTAGCTAACCTAAAAATAGTAATACCTCATTATTACTGAAACATATTGTGTTTGATATTATAAAAAAAATGCTGTAACTTATTAAAATTCTCAAACATAAGAAATGTGATCTGTCAACAAATTATGCTTCTTGATTTTCTTAGGATTTAAGTGTTCTAACTCAGGACAATATTCACCCAAATTGGCACGCCTATCTGTATATGTATAAGAATGTCAATCACGGGTCATAAAAAAAATCAGAATAGCAAATCTAGAGACTTTGTCTTTGATACTTTGAGATCAATGACTGTGCAGTTGAGACTGTGCAAAATCTTCAATGAATACTTTTGAAACCATTCTAAAAGGTAAGGTGCTACTGTGGAGGTGTGGGGTCACTGCTTCATCTCTGTCTGAATCGTTAGAAATTTCTCACAAGTTCTCTAGATTTGCCAGAAAAAAAATGAGCCAATTATTCTTAATTGTCTGGAGCAAACTCCATTTAAACAAATGTTTACTATGTATGTATTATATTTATTCTCTAATTATTATAGTAAGAAATACCAACAAATAAAGAGCTAGAGAAGATAGAGTTCTGGGTTTCAAGATGCTCTCTGGACAGTAACAAAAAACAGTCATTTGTTAACTGTAATCCAAAGGAGAAGAGAGGTCTAATCAATATGCACTGAAATAAAAGAGAATAAAATAATTACATTTGACAGGTCAATTAAAGAATACCTTTTAAAGGAAATACTACTTAAATTCATCATTGAGGAATTAGTGAAAACTTAATTTGTAAATAAGAAAAGCAGGGAATTCTAAGAGAAATGTTTAATATGAAAAAAACATGGAGGTAGAATGTGATACAATACTAGTAACAATATTTTTGAGACATAGGTTATGATGATGGAAGAAGTGAAGACCTGATGCCCAAAAAGATGCCATCCACAGATTTTAGAATGATTCAGTGATATCTCACCAAAGCTGTGTTAACACCATAATTCAGACCAGTAAGCAAGTGCTAAATAGACAAGATGGCATACTACAAATAAACACATTTATTCCTCACAGTTGGTAAAATAAGAAGCCAAAGATAAATAGATTGGGGCTTCATTGGTTTTGTGTTGTAGCCAGGGGTCTTTTCCAGGCTGAAGACTCCTCACTCATTATATACATAAAATAAGGAAATAAATCTACCCTCAAAAAGAGCAAGCCAGTTTTGGGCCTTTTAAAAGAATGCTGACTCCATTCATAATGACTCTAACTCTTTGATGTATCACTACCAGTAGGATCACCTCCAAATACCATTACAGGCATGTGAGGGTTTCATATTAAGTAATTTTGTATGCACACTTTCAGTCCTTTGTAAGTATATTAATCAACCATGCAATGGGACCCAAGTTAATGACATATCACAGAAAATGATTAGAAAGAAATGAGATTTGCGTCAAATCACTAGTATTGAATTTGCATGACATGATGCACCTTGAAGCTTTGCAAAATTTCCAATCTTAAGGACTAAGTAATTATTGTACAAACATTAAGACAAAAGAGCACATAGAGAAAAAGCTTTGACAGGAACTGTGACAATGATGTAAAGAACTAGAATTATGTAATTAAAAAAATATAGCCACTAATACTGTCTTTAGGTGTGTATTCATTTATGCACTCAATATGTTGAAGAAACCCAACAACACTCAAAGTAAAATAAATCATATAGAGGACAACTAACTGTTGGGGCCCATACTCTGAAAATCCTCAGAACAGCTAAACCAAATATACTTCTATGATTTCCTTATCATAGAAGCAGGAGCAGATATATTAAACAATCAGATTTATAGTTCTTATCAGATGCTTATGTTTATTGCACCTATGTTATGAGCTTCACATGGCTGTAAGCACTATGGATAGGGAAATCAACTACAGACATAGTTCTTGTCTTTGTGTGAGCAATTACTCTAGTTGAGAACAGAGAATAGAAATCATCATGATAAATTCTCTTCCTAGTAGTGAAGAAAGATAGAGCTAGATAAGTGGATAAAGAGTGTAATTATGCAGGCAACTTCAGCCTTGGTGATCAGAGATGATACTGACTATTATAGCATGATATGACAAAATAGAGTTAAATGATTTAAGAATGACATGAAGACTAAAGGTCATGCTCTCTAAGTAGCAGGAATAGGAAAAATTTAAAAACATGTTTGTATGGTAATACATTTAGAGTGTTTTCTAAAAACAGTCATAGGACCACTGAGATTGGAGTAGCTAAACACAAACATAAATACACACACACACATATAATACCCACATATGTGTGTACATACATACATACATATGTATATATAATACACATATGTGTGTGTATATATTTATGTTTACTCCAATCTCAGTATTATATATAATTATGCATATATTTGTATATACAATATTTATATGGATATATTATTTATATATAGTTTTATATATATATATAGTAGTGTTTATATATATATATAAACACTACTTAGTGTCTTTTAGCCTGTGACAAGGAATTTTGAATTTATTGTTAAATTTGTTAGTAGTCCAATATATGGTGAGGTGTGGTCTTTCAATGATGATAAACAATATGACTTCTCCAGTAAAAAATAGAAAAATAGTCTCAGAAAGTGGCAATACTGGAATAGATTTGTTATAGTTCTGTATGCTTAACCAATCTTAACTTATATTGCCCAAAATATACCTGATGATGTGTCATTCTTAAAGAATACATTGATTAAGGGAGTAATAACTATACTTGAAGACTGAAATAGTACTACATGTTGTCTGCTCACTCCATGCCAGGGGAGGGGGGCAATAAGATAGCATTCATGTATTATTTTTGAGGAAAATTATTTTGTTTTTTATTAATTAATCATTTTATTTATTTACATACCTAATGTTGCCTCCCCTCCTGGACCCCTTCACAGAGTTCTTTCCTCCATTCCCCCTCCCCTTCACCTCCGAGATTGGGTGCTCCCCACACACCAGGTATCCCTGTACCCTTGGGTATCAAGTCTCTACAGGATTAAGCACATCCTCTCCCACTGAGGCCACACAAAGCAACCCTCTGTTACATCTCTGCTGGGGGCCTTGTCTCATCTTGTGTATGTGCTTTGGTTGGTAGCATAGTCTCTGGGAGTTCCCAGAGGTCCAGGTTAGTTGACAATGTTGGTCTTCCAATGGGGTTGATATCCCTTTCAGTTCCTTCAATACTTCCCCAAACTCTTCTATAGAGGTCCCAGACTTCAGTCCCATGCTTGGCTATGAGTATCTGCATCTGTCTCAGTCAGGTACTGATAGAGCCTTTCAGAGGATAGCCATGCTAGACTCTGTCATACATGTCCTTTTCAGCCTGGTTTACCTCACTCAGGATTATATTTTCTAGTTCTATTCACTTGCCTGCAAAATTCATGATACCCTTGTTTTTAATAGCTGCATATTATTATGTAAATGAACCACATTTTCTGTATCCATTCCTCAGTTGGATTGCCTCTAGTTTCTGGCTATTACAAATAAAGCGCTCTGAACATAGTGGAACATGTGTCCTTGTGATATAGTAGAGTATCTTTTGGGTATATGCTCAAAAGGATATGCTACATGTTCAGATAGAACTATTTCTAATTTTGTGAGGAACTGCCAGATTGGTTTCTAGAATAGTTTTACACATTTACACTCCCAGCAGCAACTGAGGAGGGTTCTCCTTTCACCACATCCTCACTGGCATCTGCTATCTCTTAAGTTTTTGATCTTAGCCATTCTGATTGGTGTGAAGTGGAATCTCAGGGTCATTTCAATTTGCACTTCTCTGATGACTCTGGATGTCGAACATGTCTTTAAGTGCTTCTTGACCATTTATGATTCCTCTGATGAAGATTCTCTGTTTAGGCCTGTACCCCATTTTTAATTGGGTTATTTGGTTTTTTGGAGTCTAACTTCTTGAGTTCTTTATGTATTTTGGATATTAACCCTCTGTTGGATGTAGGGTTAGTGAAGATCTTTTCCTAATCTGTAGGCTGCTATCCTATTGACAGTGTCATTTGCCTTACAGAAGCTTTTCAGTTTTAAGAGATCCCATTTGTCAGTTGTTGATCTTAGAGCTTGAG
>JADRCC010485332.1:0-11644 GCA_019843855.1 Hylomyscus alleni
AGAGAGCTGTGTTCTAAATGATTTTCTTAATCAAGAACGAGGAAGGAGAAGAGAAAATTCATTAACCTGGAGGAAAACCTAGTGACAATTGCCCATCCAATATTTTATAATCAACTTCTGCTCAAAGATCCAGAAGAAAATTACTTGTGTCAAATCATCAAGTGTACAAAAATGTTAGTCAACTACAATGTAAAGAACATATAGTTTATCTAGCCATGTTCATTTGTTATTTCATGTTTGTTCTATCTAAAACCCTTGAGGTGCATAGGGGAGAAACTAAAATGCATCATTTTACTGATGTCACCCCACTGCATCTGAGGTCTCTCTGTGTGTGTTAATAAACATAGATTTTGATTTTTTTTCATGTCAATAAAAAGTCCAATTTTCTATTACAGATTAAACTGCACATTTGCTGATGTTGAGAACACTTATGGTGAAAGACTTTTTTTTTTAATGGGAATGGATACTATGAAAAGAAAGGGAGAGGATGAGGGTTGGAACAGAAAGACTCAGCAATACAGGACCTCTACAAGACTTGACAAGACAATGGACAAGACCCAGAAAAGCAGGGATTTTTTTGAATGTGCAAAGAAAGATCCCACATCTTAAAAGATGTGATGGTAAAGACATGGTCTATACCTGAGTGAGGTAATCCAATCACAAAAGACCACATATGGTATGCACTCACTGATAAGTGGATATTAACCCAAAAGTTCAGAATACCCAAGATACAACTAACTCACAGACCACATGAAGGTCTAGAAGAAGGAAGACCAAACTGTGGATGCTTTGGTCCTTTTAGAAGGGGAAACAAAATACTCAAGGGAGGAAATACGGAGACAAAGTGTGGAGCAGAGACTGAAGAAAGGGCCATCCAGAGACTGCCTCACCTGTGGATCCATTCTATGTACAATCATCAAACCCAGACACTATTGTGGATGCCAAGAAGTGCACTCTGACAGGAGCCTAATAAGCTGTCTCCTGAGAGGCTCTGCCAGAGTCTAAAAAATACAGAGGCAGGTGCTCGCAACCAACTATTGGACTGAGCTTGGGGTCCCCAATGGAGGAGTTAGAGAAAGGACTGAAGGAGCTGAAGAAGTTTGCAACCCCATAGGAAGAACAACAATATCAATCAACCAGACTCCCCGGAGCTCCCTGGGACTAAACCACTAACCAAAGAGTACACATGGAGCGACCCATGGCTCCAGTCCCATATGTAGCAGAGGGTGGCCTTATTGGGCATCAATGATAGGGAGGCCCATGGTCTTGTGAAAGCTCAATACCTCAGTGTAGAGGAATCTCAGGGCAAGGAGGTGGGAGTGGTTGTGTGTGGGAACAACCTCATAGACTCAGAGGGAAGGAGGATGGGATAGGGGATTTCCAGGGGAGGGACCTGGAAAGGGGATAACATTTGAAATATAAATAAAGAAAATATAACATAAAGAAAGAGGAAAGGTGTTTGTTCAAACTAAAAAACTGGAAAAATAGAGGTTTGGTCAAGAAGTTTTGGCCTGAATTTTTATGCCTGATGCATAAATTAGGAAAAATTATTCTTTTTGTAGTCTCAAGATAAAGATATTTAATCTTAAGCTATCTGCTCATAAACAATCCTGCCACTCAGATCTATAACTTTACATTTAGCAGACATATACTTCATAAACACCTGCATGTCCATTTGGACTATATTGCTCCATTTGTCCATTGAACTATAGTTGAATGTCCAAGCTCTCTATTTAAAACAAAAGCATTTAATGGCAAGGTTGTAGAGTAAAGGTGTAACTTAGAAATCATGGGAAAACATCAAAAAGAGACTCAGAGATATGTGAAACAATGACCTCTTAAGAATTTAAGTCCAGGTATACTAGTGAACAGCTTGAATCCCAACACATGGGAAGGAGCGAGGAAGAGGCAGATGGATCTCTATGAGTTTAAGACCAAATTCTTCTATGTAGTAAATTCCAGGGCATCCAGTGATACATAATGAGACCTATATAACTAAAAGAATGAATAAACAAAACAATAACGATAACAAAAAAAAAACATACAACTAGGGCCGTCCCGACTGACTCCAGAAATTATTTTATCTGTCCAAGCTGTATTTGTTTATACTTCTGAATAATTTTTATACTGATCAATGCAGTGATCTCAAGTGAACCAAGATTCATACCCAACACTAACTGACCACATGCATGCATCCATAGCTCATCTCTAACTTTTATTGAGAACTCTCATAGGGATTATAGTATGAACATGGTCACTTCACCAGCTAAACCTCAAAAGAGACTTTATAAAAGTCAAGGAATGAAAACTAAGTTCCACATGTGGTTCAAACCAAACAAAAAGAAAGACACACATCTGTCTGGGAGATTAAACAGAACAGAAAGTGTGAGGTCATATAGAACAACAACAAAATCTGGAAGATAAAATGAACTCAGTTAATGTCTTTTAAGTAATGCCTACCAAGAAAGCTTAAAATTGTATCACAGTAAAGGAGAAAAAAGTTATTTATAGTTTTTCAATATAATCTTCTCAATTCTAGAGTAAGGAAATAGGCTACTACAGTTTTATAAGTGAGAAAGCTGAGATTCAGGCAGGCTGGATAATCTGTCTGATGCCAGACCTACTGGAGGAGTTAGAATTTAAACCCAGAGATTGACTCAAGAGTGTAAGACCTGTCATTGGTGTGTGTTTGTGTGTGTGTGTGTGTGTGTGTAATGTATACATATAATTGACTAGTCCATATCAAGTGAAGAATTACCACTATTTTGTTTCTTTTTGAGAGCAGAATTGTTCTTACAGCCATAAAGATCTAAGCGTGAGACTCTACAAACTTTAGTCAAGGAGTGCCGCTCTGGCTGGCCTCGGTAGCACTGCCTCCCTGCTCACGGCACTCACAGCACCTCTACCTTCTGAGATGCTTAATGTTGCCAGAGTCAGAGACCCAGATGGATGACCACAACATTCTCTCTCCTGCTCAGGAGGTGCATTGTCTCTTCAGTTGGAAACTCCAGGATGCTTAACAGTAAAAGTGTAGCCTCCTTGAAAATGCTTCACTGCCCTAGAATGTCAAGGGGAAATGATAAAAGAAGGCTTAAAAATTCTGACTGCAGACACACATACATTTCTATCCAGTTTTATGATTGTCACAGAATGAAAGATATTTAAGACCATAAGATGCTTTTTCAGGCATTTCAAGCATGCCTGAGCTTTGGCGAAAATCTCATTTTTTACCCAGTTTATCACTTGATCCCTGGACATTTGTGTTTTGTTTCCAAAGTCCATGATAAAGGTCATTTCCTACCCTGATAAAGTTTCATCCCAGGAACCTTGCTTTCTATGTAGCAAAGCAAGTAAAAAGTGACCCTGGAAAACCGACACTTATGAAGGGCGAGGTCGGTGTGAATTTCTCTGAGTTCCTTGTGCCGCCTTTTGGCTTTGGCATTTGTGTTAGTTTCTGTTCTCAGGTCTCAGCTTCTGAATCTGTTGGTGTGGGATCTTTTATTGACTTCTACCTTTATAATGTCAATTTGTTCTAAAACAGAAACTTCCAAATAACTCAGTAGATTGAAATGTTTTACAAATATGCTTACAACATTAAAAATTTAGACAGTACATGAAAGTACAAAAATAAACTCAGCCACATTTCCACTCTCTAGAGGCAGCCATCTTGGAAAGTTTCTTTTCATGCTTACCTTTAGTGTCAAAATTTATCACGTTTGTGATGAATCTGTCAGTGAAGCTTTATATATAGCCTTTATACAAGATGACTTTTTAAAAAATACCCTTGGATATTTACACTGAAAGGAACAATCAGAAATTCTCAGCTCAGCTCAGCTCATAATCTATGCAAGTTTCCATCCTCAGAACATGCTCTTGAGGTCAGAAAATGTACTACAGAACAGAACATTAGCTTGGGCTAACAACACAAGCCCTGCCCAGTGCTCTGCACCCTCCTGATATGTAACCCTGCAGATTGATGGATCAGGTTTAGAACTTCACATCCATGGGATCAGGCAGTGGGCTTTTTTTTTTTTTCATGTCTATTTTTCTCCTACAACAGTTTTCATGTGAGCTTCCCCTACGATGCTGTATGCAGCAGCGGTTTATTCTCTTTGTTCTATAAATGCTGCATTTTAGAAATGCTGGATGAGAAGAGTAACGTCATGGATTCTCTGGAGATCATAAAACTGATTTCTGACGTCATACGGTGAAGCAATGTTTTTCAGTATTTCATAAGAACCTAAACACTAAGGATTAATTGAGAAACATGTTGAAGTTATTACCTTGAGCTATCTCTTCAGCATCTATTGAACAATTAATAGCAATAAATGACAATTAATTTCTCAAAGCAGGAACTATACAAAACTTATTTTCATGCTATAACACTTATAACTCATTTACTCACATAAGCAAAGCATCAGAATGAGGTTTTCATTGAGGAGGAAGGATAAGAACTATAGTTGACACTACCATACTGGACTCTAGTGATTGTGTATGTGTATGTGTATGTGTATGTGTATGTGTATGTGTATGTGTATGTGTATGTGTATGTGTATGTGTTTGTGTATGTGTATGTGTATACAGGGCTTCCAAGAGTTCCTCAGAATGTAGTATTCCAACTTCAAGGGAGTTTGCTTTCTTAGAAGATAAGCAAGAAGCAAATCAGCAAACTTTGGAATTAGACACAAAAATAAATGAACTTACAGGAAGTTTCCTTTTCTGGTTATGTCTAGGGTAGATTTATAACTCAAAGGGACTTATTAATCTATGAACAAGTTATTTGTTGACAAAGAGCTGCACGTGTTAATGGGGTACAATGCAGTGGGTACATCAAGGGTTTTTATCCAACATCACCTCAAATATTTATTATTTTGAAGACAGAGCACTCTAATCCTGTCTCTGCAAGGTTATCATTAGGATGATATGTTATGATTAGCTATAATAGCCCTACCAGTCATCGAATTCCTGCCTACCTAACTCTGGGGCCACTGACCAATACCACTTTCCACTGTTCACTTGCTCCTCACCCCAGCCCCTGGAGGCCACATGGTTACAGTCTGCTTCTCTGCATTGCACAGTTTCATATATAAGTGAGATCATATGACATCCACCACTCTGTGCTTTCATCATTTAATGTAATATCCTGTGTGCCTACTTAGCTTTTCACAGATAAAATGGTTTTCTGTAGTTTTCAAAATACTACTTACTGTAACCACTGTCGTTTAAATTCAACAAATGTAGTGTATTGCTTTACCAAAAGAAAAGACATGTCTGTGTGATCGTCTCAATAGAGGCAGAGAAAGAATTTCCAGAAAGGCAACATTTCCTCGTGACAAAATTCTCAATGTATTAGGTCTAAAGGGAAAGTGACTTAGCCTGATAAAATCCAGACTTGAGGAGTCAGAAACTTATGTCACACTGACCTTCCTTTTGAGGTAGAAAAGCACATTAAGACAAGCATACTCACTTCTTACCAGTTTTTTTCAGAACAGGCTGGAAGACCAAGGCAGAGCAATCAGATACGGGGGTCGAGTTGGTCCTTCAGATCAGTGATCCTTGGGGAGCCTCCTTGTCAGGAAGGATTCTGGAGCCTTACTTTTGCAGAATCATCATTTTTAAGCCTAGGGAGGCATAATTTGCATTCTTATCTAAGTAATTCTGGTATTAACTGGCACTTGAGAAACCTTTTAGAGCAGAAGCAGGTAGTACAAACCAAGGCTGAGAAATTAATCCCCATCTATGTTGAAATTCTCCTGCTGTTTACAGGGATATAAACTGCTCTGATAGTCTGTTTTGTTGTGTATAAAAATGTGTTTGTGGTAACCATCTCCTATGATTTCAGTGAATTTTCAGCAAGGGTAATGCCCATGAATTACCCATCAAAATACTTAGTATCAAATTCTTTTTTCTCAGTGGATATAAAAGTCTTCATGAAATTCTTGAAGTCTTGCTTGGACTCCATATGGATGAGACAGATTCAACTAACTTGGTCAGGGAGACTTTCTTCAAAAGTTTCAAGCAAATCTAGGAGCCTTTCAGTCATTGTTCACTGTCTGACATGTGAATGTCAAGAGCATGTGAATAGAAAAGCCTAGGGCAACTTTCTTCTGTCATATGTGGAGATGTATATGTGAAGGCATGTCACAAAGAGAAGAGAAAAACTGAGGTTCAGAAATAAAGAGAAATGAGAGGAGAGTGGTCCTCCCCAAGAGAGCAGGAGAGAAGGTAGGTCCTCCTCAAGAGAGCTGGAGACGTAATAGAGAAACAATTTAAAGCCAGCCTTTTGTGAGGCCACACAGCCCTCAACGAGCCTGACCTAGCACAGCTGTGTCTTCATACCACCATCTTTCAGATATGTACTTCTGAATGGAAACATATTAATTGTAACAAAAAATAAACCTTTACTAAGGCAAAATTCTGCTTCAGCACTGACCCAACAAAAGCCCAACTGCCACCATTGTACCAGACCTGACAGTTGGCTTGCTCTTGCCATATGTAATATTTAAGACGTTCCAATCTTCTTTTATCAGAATCTTTAAAAAGAGAGAAGTCCTGGCCACTTGCACCAGTGAGCACACACACACAGTAGGGGCAATGCAATATTTACATTCTCAGCAGAACCCCATGGAAGCATAAATCTAGCATAAGCTTGTATCTGATTCATGGAGAAATAATCTATCAACTTCTATAATAATGAAAAATATGTACTCCCTGAAGTTTAATAAGGTAAGTGGCAGATAAATCTGATAGTTGAACTCTTCTGAGTAGCTCTTTTTGCTAGTACTACAAAAATAATCCCCTTAAAATCACAGATGTGTAGAGAGGTAGAAAGCACTAAGGTGTTACCAGTCCATCCTGTGTCTGCCCTCCTTCCTGTTTGATAGCTGACCAAATGGAATACTGGGACTTATAAGAACATAATTTCAACTAAGCTATGGGAAGATATTGACTATACAGTTTCTCTCTTTGCTATCACAAAATAGCAAAGAAGCAAGTTAAGGAAGGATGGGTTTATTTTGGCCTACCATTCATGAGAATACTGAAACTCATCACAGCTGGAAAGACATGGTGGAGGAGCAGGCTGCTGCTGAGCATGCTGCATTGGCTTTCATAAAGCAGAAAGAAGAGGAAATAAGGCTGAGCTCCCAACCATCCAGGCCTGCCTCAGTGTTCCACCTCCTCCAGCAAGGTTCCACCTCCTAGGTTCCACAAAATTCTCCATGTCAGTTTTGGTGCAGAAACTCAGAGTCACCATTAAGACATTTGCCTCTCATTAAGGAAAAATAAATAAAAGCACTTCTCCTTAGAGGACGTTTACCAAGAGCAAGTGTGGATTTGAATTTTCTACTTCTCTCTCCCTGGGCCTTTCCTCTTCTCCTGTGTGTCTGTACAGATCTGAATTTATCTCTGCCTGAATGTTATGTGTTTGCTCCCATGTCCATGTGTCCCTAACAAGGGCTTTTGCTTTGTTTCTATTGAACAACGCTCAAAACATAGCATGTGGATAAGGAATACACTGGAGAATCTAACAGTATTTTACAGTGGATTAAGTCACTGACTCCAAATGACCTCAACTGATTGAGATAAAGAATAGTACTACAAACATAACTATAAACAGACTTATCAACCTAAATCCATATTGTATCCAACATTTAGGGTGGATATTTGTTTTATACAATTGCTTTCAACTAACTTTGTTGCTTTCAATGGCCATCACAACACAAACACATACATACACACAAACACACATACACACACAAACACACAAACACATATTTACACATACTTTGTTGTCTGTGTCAGGGTCATGGAAGAGTACATATCTTAAGATTACAGTTATGCATTAGCTTAAGTGGTAAACATTGCTTACATTGGAAAGCCAAGGCTATGAATGATTGGTTGTTACATTGTTTTCTGAAAGGCAGGTTAAACTAACTGGATGAGTATATAGTAGAATATTAGTCTTTTAAGTGACATCAAGGTGTATTACCAACTTTTGCTATGAGGTCTAACAAAAGTTACCATAAACAGAATAAAAGCTATTTTCATAATAACTTATTACCACACTTTCCAAACAGCATCAACAATTTGCACTGAGGTGTTCAAACACATCAGACTATATGGTACATTTACATTCAAATCAGAACACATACATCTCATGCTTTGGGGGTGAATGAAAGGCACTCTACCTCCACCCAAACACTCAGGAGGTCCTTAAGAAAAAAACACCAAGGCTCTATTGTTGTAGCTTAGAGTAATTCTAGATAACTCAAAGGAACTCTTCATAGATATTTATAGATATATGTCTGCAAAATTTCCCAAAGGCTTTAGTTCTAAATTTATATTTACTTGCTGTTTTGTATTTTTATTTAAATAGAGGTCAATCTAAGCACCTCAACTATTCACCAATAGTGATAGCTGATGCTAGTACCACATGTAAATTTCTGCTTCTGAGAAAGTGACAACATCAGAGGCCACCTGTCCTTCACTACTCTACAATTTGTCCCTATAACTCATGGTTTGGGAGAAGAGTTATGAGCAGAGAGGCCATATATAGATGCTCAGAAATTTCAAATAAACATAGCTTAAGAAGTCACAGGAGTGGCTTACTGTCTTAATGACCACTGCCATTATTTTGGAGTGAAAATAATAAATCATTGGCAAGATGGTTCTTTGGTGTTTATTCCGTGTATTTCTATATGTCCTTGAACACCTGTGAAGCAGAGTCTAGTTTTCCAACATTCAGTAATATTTCTATTTATCTTTCACTATAATTCAACATTTCTGGTCAACAACCACATCATATGTATTATAGTAACACAACATTATCTAAACCAGGAGAGATTATAAGATAAGCTCTGTCTTTCTTATTCAAGAACTACTGTGTTTTCCCCCAGGTAATAGTTTTCCCTCAGGGTTCTCTTGGTTTTGTCAAATACATGATTAAAATCTCTTTTCAATTTTGCAAATCAAACTTTCTAAATAATTGGAACGGAGATTCATGGTCATCTGTCTGAGTCATTATCTAGAGTTAATTTAAGCTTTACAACCTTGCATTTACTTATTTTCTAAGCTGTCATGTCTGTGGCCCATGAGAACAAGTTTGAAATGGATACTGGAGCCTGGATCATCATGTACTTAGCTGACATTGAACAACAGCAGCAACAACAACAACAACAAAACAAAAAACTAAAACCAGTTGATCTCAAGAATTTCCTATTTCTGAAGCTTCTAGAAAGTTACAGATGACAAATTTCAAAGTTAAATACTATTTCTTCTAGGAAAGGATCTGCTTGGTTTTAAGCATGCAGTAAAATCATGTTCTTCTACTTTCTGTTTTTCAGGATCCTTTGGGAACGAGACTGACTACCAAAACTGTAGAGGGATGACAGTCATGGAACATTTACTCCTCACTGCTGCTTGTAAATGATCAGGTCAAGACTTGATTTGCTGTCAATCAGACCTTCACCCAGGAATCTGGATCTTGAGCAGCCACCATGGTATAGTTGAGGCTGGAAGACATCACAGTGGAATCCTCCAGTTCTTACCACCAGCCTCACTGAGAACATGTATCTTTTACAGGATCTAAAGCTTCAGCTCTTCTTAGTGTCATGGGAATTTCAGTACTTTCCTTATTTTTCTGACTATTTGCCTACCTATTGCTTAAGTTGCCTTGATGTCAGCTATTCATAGCATTCAAATGATAGCTTACATAAACAACATAAAGGGAGAATTATGCATTTGGGTCCATGGCTTTAGAGGTTTGGGGCCACAACATCGGATGCTGTGGACACGTGGTAAGGCATAAACATGATGGTGGCTGGAGCATGCAGAGGAGCTCATCTCATGATGGCCAGGAAGCAAACAGAGAAGTAAAAGAAGGGAGCCAGGGCAAGGCACAGCCCCAGATGACCTGTCTCCACTAACCTTGCTTCACTTTCTAAATCTCTATCACTTCCCAACAGTTCACTCAATTTAATTCTTCCATGAAGTAAGCCATTGATGAGACCCAGGCCATCATGATGTAATCATTTCCAGAAATATCCTCCTAGGCAAATCTAGACGAGGACTATTCTGATTTCTTAGGTATCTCTTTGTCCAAATAAGTTTGCATTTGGCATTAACCATCACAGCTTCTATAGACACAGCTGTATTACACACACTCACACACACACACACACATACCTCTAAACTATCAAGCATGTATAGGAGCCCATGAAATGTCCTTCTCTCTGGGCCACAGTGGTGGCATCTATGTAATGTACAGGATCCATCAGATCAAACATCCTCTTTACATGAATAAAGAGGAAATGTGGATGAAACTACTTACAAAATTTTGAAAAGGTTTTATTTTAAGTGTTGCGTTAAAGCCAGAAGACTATAAAGGTAAATCAAATTCAGGATTGATTCTGCTGTGTTCTGAGTGTCTAAATTTTTAGGCAATTAGCATAATGTATCCAGTATCTGTACACCATCTATACTGAAATAAGGAACTTAGACAGAAATAGTGGGGAACTGTAAAGGGCAAAGTCTGTGACTGTGGATTCTTGCTGTAGTTGTTCTATCAACCATCCTGGCCTCCCCATGCAAGGACAGGAACTCTCTTGTTGGTTTGCTGCTTCTGTAGTCACCCAGCCATGTATCCCAGAACAGCTTCCAGCACATATCTTAAAACACAGAACTCCAACCAATCCATGTTTGACAGAGGCAGGACAGCTGTGGGAAGTTTTGGCATATTTTTAATCTTGGTATTGATACTTACCAGGTTTTGAAGACTTTCAAGCTCTTGCACACATCTATGTGCTTTCCCCTAATCCAGGAAGGAGAGACGGTAAGACATGCCCCCTCATTGCCTGCCTCAACATAGGCATCTTTAACTTTTTGCAGATTGCCAGTGGAAGCCATCATAGGTCTGGCTGGCAGCAGTGCAGTGGATGAAGCCCCACTGGAAACAGGCTGTACCACATAGTTTCACCTCATATCACAACTACTTCCTCAAGAGTTGTCAGCTAAAGGAGATCGTGTGAGTTTCAACTCTCTGGGTTAACAGGAAGAGACTTTACTGGACAACATGTTTTGCATCTCTTCTCTTCTTTGAACTCCCAGGAGTCCTGTGATATAATCATGGCAGCTCTGTTTTCAACTGGAGATGCAGAGACTTTAATGTTCAGAGGATCTATTTCCCTCTTAGCTTCTGGGCTCATCTCAGACAATGTGTATATGTGTGTGTGTGTGTGTGTGTGTGTGTGTGTGTGCGTGTGTGTGAGTTTACAATGATTTATTATTTTTATTCATGTGCATATGTGTGGGTATGTATACATAGGTGCCAGTGTCCCTGCCTGTGGAAGCCAGAGGTATTGGATCATTGGTACCTGGTTTTACAGACACTTGAGGGGCACCCAGTGTGAGTTCTGGGAATAAATGCAGAGACTTCCAGTCAGACATTATGCAAAGAATAAGAGTCCTTGGAACACTCAGTCCGAGATGGGATGTCTCCATCAAATCCCTCCCCTCAGAGCTCAGACACAAAAGAGTAGGGGGGATTGAAGATACTAAAATTGCAAAGTCCTCTAAATCAACATGAGCAAAGCTCATATGAACTCTCAGAGACTCGGTTAACATGCTCTTGGCCTGCATGGGTCTG